>DWNA01000712.1:0-19790 GCA_018249835.1 Heliconius besckei | reverse complement strand
TCTTTTTCATTATTTAAGCTTATATTTTCTTACTAATTCTATTGAAAGTTAAAAATAATTTCATGAATATATTTATTAAATATTCTTATAGTTGAAGCAGGCGTAGCCGCGTCCGGGTCCACTAGTACTAATATAATAAAGCGGAAGAGTTTGGTTAAACGCTCAGATCTCTAGATGTATTGGTCCGGTTTACTATGTTTTTAATTTGTATGAAAGCT
Source organism: Heliconius besckei (assembly GCA_018249835.1). Taxonomy (NCBI): domain Eukaryota; kingdom Metazoa; phylum Arthropoda; class Insecta; order Lepidoptera; family Nymphalidae; genus Heliconius; species Heliconius besckei. The sequence continues at coordinate 19,572 of DWNA01000712.1, read as the reverse complement.
GCATTTTTCAGAAGTGCTATAGGCTATATAACATTACATTACACATATATACTAATAAATTAAAATACTTTCTAATTTGACATGCAATTTATTCTGCCATATTAATAACAACCGTCGTTGCTAAGAAACGGTTTGCAAAGTTTGTTTGGTGTTTTAAGAAAACGTCACCCAAAATGAACTTATATTTTGATATTCATCCTTATAAAAATAAATATAAAAGTCACTTTTAGCATTTTATCTAGATTGAAATTATAGTTTACTGTATAACATTCTAATAAATAATTAAGATGTCACTGATTCGAAATGACCTAGCCTACGGGCGGCATAGACCGACGCGAACGGGCAGATGACTTGATGGTTTTATAAATTTTCACACATTTTCGAACTATATTTGCTGTTTATAATTAATTTAAAATACAATTTGATTCTCTTCTTATTTTATTTGATAATGCTAGCAAAAATGATCCTTTTAGGTAGTTTTTAGGTACTTTTTCTAATATTAAGAATATCCTTTAGTTACTTTTACTTCTTATGTTGGTTCATTTCAATTTCTCAGATATTTTTTCTAATAATATGTCTCTACTTATTATTCTTTTTGATTATTTAGGCTTATATTTTCTTACTAATTCTATTGAAAACTGAAAATAATTTCATAAATATATTTAATAAATATTCTTATAGTTTAAGCAGGCGTAGCCGCGTCCGGGTCCACTAGTTATAATATATAATTTATAATAATTAAATTACAACTTTATATTTGATTCGTAGTTAATTGGTCGCTTTTTGCTTTATCCTGTTACAAACACGTTTGCTGTGACATTATTTTAAGAAATATATTTCTAAACTGAATATCATAAGATACTTTAATTCTTTTTTTCCTGAGACGTTGATGTTTATTAAAGTAATTGAATTGAATTGAATTGAATTCTTGATATATGGCGTTTCGAGCGTGCCAGTTGAGCACAATTCATTTCGCCAATGTCACGTTGTATGGAAAACACACGAAGGAAATTGACCGGTAATAAAAAAGATAAATATACACCATTATAGAATACATGTAAATTTATAAAAGTATTTACTGGTAGATTTTTGAGCCGTATTAGTTAGGTGGATATGTCATATTTGCCACATTTTTTAAATTTATTTGACATTTCTAAGTAATATAAGTCGACGAGAGCGAATAACCAATGTATTATTAAAAAATAATAATTATTATTATTAGTAAGTAATAAATTAATAGAATGGATACGAAAATAATAAAAATGAAAATATGTAAGAGTAAGACTTTACCTACCATACTAAATATAACAGATGCGTATTTAAAACTGAAAAAAATATTGTAAATCACCTACCTATACATAAATAAATAAACTTAGCTATTTCGTAACTACTTTTAGTTCCCGCAACGCAATATCACAACTTATTACGCAAATCTCAAATCTGTTATCGCGAAAACGTTTTTCTAATATGCAACCAACCACTCGTAAAACCCTGCCTCGTAAAATGTTATCAAACCTATATTTACAAAGCATTGAGATTTACGAGTCCACGAACATTGGATCTTCCTAAGGTCGACCACTTCGGCTAATGAATATTCCACCGTTCGTATTTCCTGATGGACCCACCTCATTCTAGGTCACATAACATCTTGAATTGCTAAAAACCAATAGAAGCTATATATTTGCGAAATTACCTCTTCGTTTCGATATGCAAGTTCTTGCGGTTATTTTTTTTTTTTTTTAATTTTATTTTAATACGATTCATGTTAATTTCATATAGTTCGGTGGCAGTTTGGAAGGTTTTTATGCAGATACGCTGAAATGATTTTGATAAGCACGACGTCTTCGTATTTCATTTGAGCTTATTAAATAAAAAAAAACAGAATAGCTTATTAGTCGATCGTCTTTTCCTGTCTCTTGATTAAAACATAAATGGTTTCTTATCGTGTTTTTTATTTGTATATATTATCATATTGTTTATAAAGCTTTATTTTTATTTTTATTAGCTTCACGCACTATCCCTCGTTTGGAGGGTAGGCAAAGGTAACCTGGAAGCTGGAAGACACTCGGTTACCATTAAAGCACTTCCGTTTGCATTGCCCCAGGAGCTATTGCATTGTCGAGTGACGGAACAACGCCGCGCTTTTGCGCACTATCGCATTGCCAAAGCAAGGAAAATGAAAATATTAAATATTTCTCGAGTGGGAATCGAATCCGCAACCTGTTAGGCTTACAGTTGCACACTCGCGCATAATAAATGCAGGTGACGTTTAACACTTGTAAAGTTGAGCATTTAAAACAAATATTCTTAACTTTACAAATATTAAACACCTCCTACATTACATATTACAATTGTAATATCCAGTTTTAGCGGAGATTGTGAACCGTAAATAGCGTGCGAATGCATCATCAGCTCATAATATATTTAATGACCTCCAAAGAAATCCGTTTTGAGATTGACAAAGCAAATATTCAAGGTACAGACCGTTAAGTTGGCATAGATAAAAATGGCTGACATCGTTTAGCGTCCGAACGGGGTCTTGAGAAATTTAGAATGAACATATCCAGTTAACTTCCTGGCGGGCTAAGAGGTATTGTGTTTGTATCTATTTGTTGGTGAAATTATACTCGTACGTCAAGTTATGTCTTAATATTATTCTTTTTCCATAATTACATATAAAGATTTATTAAGAATATTATTGTAAAAATTGTTTAAATTTATCATAAATAATTGTGTAAATTTGTGACTGTAGCACGACGGTTGTGAGTTCGATTTCCACTCGGGAGGCTGAATTATAATTTATTAATAACATCATTTCAACAAGCAATGCTTCGAAAATTTGGAAAGTGGGGGACGAAGTGTTTTAGAGCTAGGTTCCCTGTGCCTACCCAGCAATACGCGGGATGCGTACCCACAGCGTAAAAATATAGTATATCCATTAAGTAAATTATAGCTTTTGGTACTAAACTCCTAACTGGGGAGTTACTAAATTATTATAACCAACACATTGTATTGCATTTTATTCACTTATATATATATATTTTTAATTATACATGCTAGTTTTCGGATGATAAGTACCTTCGGCTCGACTGGTTCCATAAACCGTACCTGATATGACATTGGTGTTATCTATTAATGTCTTTTGTTTGTGATTTTAACTGCGTTTTTACTATCAGTTATCGCCCATATCATTTTCAACAATATATTTAGTTTTAGAATTGTAGAGCTGTAAAAATTATCGTGCTTACAGTGACTTATCGGTTCGCCCTGTCCTCTAATATAAAATGTTTAATGATGAACGATTTGACAGATAATATATACGGCATCTATATTAAGGAATAAATTGATTTAAAATCAATAAATTAAATTTATTTCAACATTTTCTTGACAAATATAAAGAATATTGTAAAAAACCTATACTACTAAGCGCTTTCTTAATCTTTCTTTAGGAATATACACTGTATCAGAAAAATATAGTAATAGTGTAAAAACTTAATTTAAAATTTAAATCAAAGTAATAACTTTGATATACTTTAACATAAATTATGCAATATAGATAATAATTAAATATAAAATAAGTTTAATTCGTCAAAAACGAATGGCGGTTGAACAAATATATGAGTCTATAATGTCAATTTGCAACAAAATATATGAAAATGTTGCCACATACTTTATTTATTGAGACAGCATGTCTTTTTATGTCTCTATTTAGATATGGTTTGTTTAATTACATTGTAGCTACAATATTTTTTTAATACGTAAAAGGAATTACTCTTTTTATATTTAATACAACATTTAAAGTTAATAGAATAATTGTTTTTTTAATGTTTATGTCCAAATAGGGCGAGTATGTGCAAAATAAAATATTTCCGCATATAATTTAAACAATGATTCGAAGCCGCGACCTCTAAGTAACGTCCGAGCGCCAATACAATGGTCGACGATCGAAGGTGACAGCTATAATGAGATAGCTGAACACATCTTTCAGCGGTTGACTTAATAACTAGGAGGCCTCTACAGCCAAACGACTTGACACAGATACGGACAGCGTGAAATTCCTCTTAGACTAAACAAACATTGTTCAGTCACAATTAGGTTCAAACTAATAATTGCCTGTAGTGAAACTTTATTGTATACTAGCGACCCACTCACGGCTTCGCCCGCTTCATTTATATAATTATTCGTTTTCTAATATCTGTGCTTGTATTGAAAAGTATAGTTTCAGGTAATTCAATAAACAAAATATTTATAACAATTTTGTAAAACCATATTTTTTAAAATGGGTTTTATTTATAAACCAATTGAAGTAAAACAAACACTAAAATACTGGAAGCTCGATCAAATAGGTACAGCACTGAAAACTGTTATTCAATCGGTTAAGCCATTTCTGAGATTAGTAGTTTGTCTTTGTTTTTCTTTCTAATAAATATTTTATGATTTATCTGTACCATAAAATATTTATATTGAAGGTGCAAGACTGCCATGCTGTCAACTCCTGTAATTACCGCAACACTATGTCATTATATTTATTTTTTAAATTTGTTAGTGTTCGCAGTGTTAATGTTCAAAATAGATTTTTTAATTAATAAATATATACATTTTAGTTTTCATACAAGATTTTCGATTATTACATAAATGACGATCTTAGACCATTAGGAGCAACACGAAAAACATAACATAACAAAACCTTACATAATTTCAGGTATCATTTGAGTATACGTACGTACGTAAAGTTAGTAAAATATATTCAAATACAATAATAAAATATATAGTGATGTAAAAGTTCTGTCCTATATAACAAGTATCGGTATCGAGTCCATCTCAGTGACACCATTTACTTTGTTAAAATTCAAGAGGTTTTTGCGAAACGAGAGAATGAATATAAAACGCTAACTTATTATTGGTTGTTCTAGCTAAATTTCTCAATAGTGTTTTTCCATAGTAAAAACGACATTTATAATTGACCGGCAATTTTTAATGCTTTATGCCCAAATGCTATAAAAATACACAAATTAATAAATATGTAGGTACCTATTACCTATATTTAATTATAGTAGTGAATAAAATATTATTTTATAATTTTATATAATAATATAGAATCATATTGATTGGAGTTCTATCAAAATTTATATTTTAATGATTATCTGCTTCTCTTAGTCTTGTTGAATGCGCGTAATGGCGGAAACTATGGAAAGTCTTGACCTCTGTCTACTAGTTTTTATATGTCTACACCAAAAGTCATATTGTTGCGAAATGTACATAATTTTATTGTAAAATTTAACTGCATTTTGCTTAAACAGTACGGTACAATAATTTGCAAGTTTAAGCAATGAAATATTGATCGATTATTTTTAAGTATAGAATATTTTTTTTTATAGAATAGAATATGTTTTTTATAAATTTAACTGTCCCTACTTTACGCAGAATTATATTGAAATAGACTTAAATAGCAAACCCAACCTTGCTTTCGCTAAGTACTTTTTGCCTTATCTATGTAAAAGTTATTTTGCTGGTTTACTAAAACTCATAAAAAGTGATAAAATTTTCTATATTATCAGTAGAATTATATAACTAACATACATATAAATACTTATTCATATGTAGATATAATTAATATTTAAATAATTATTCATAAATTACAATATGCTCGAGTGTTTATTTACTTATAAGAATACAATGAGATAATTTTTGTGAGCATATTAATCAACTTCCTGTTTAAATCATTACATTGTCCTAATTGATAAGAAAATATATGTATATTTTCTATTTTTTTAGGTTAAAAAACATCTACATACTGTTGTGTAAATAGAATATAGCTATATGTTCTATAATATTATCATAATACTGTCGACTCTAGTATTTATCTTGAAATTAAGCGAAAAGCTGAGAAAGGGTTTGTTTTTTTATAGTTAAGTTAAATACGATTATAGCACTGACTTATTATAAAATTGATTAAATAAAAAACATAATATAATGAAACCCCTATATGAATATACTTGACATAAAATTCCAAAACGCCTTCCATATAAGGCCTTACAACTTTTCTGCATTGAAACAGGCAAAAATGAACTTTAATCTAATGAATTTGCGTTCACTTTCATTAGCAGTACACATGTGAATCCTATCACCGTGTATAGATGGAAAACGAAAGTTACTCAGTACAGACATCCTATAGTTCAGGTTGAGGCGATGTCTTTTTGTAATTGAAAGTAACTAGGTAACTATATGTTTTCTAATACTATTTAAATATAAAATTATTTCTTTATTTTATTTTATTTTATTTCTGAATTTAATTTTAAATTATTTTAATTTATTTTTATATAACAATTTTCAATACTATTATTAACATTTCTGTTGTACCATATTCTTATTGGTACAAAGAATAGTTTGTAATAATGAAATAATTATTTGCTTTTAAGATAAAGTATTTTTTGGACCTAACAAGAATGGAAAAATATACAAATATGTTTAAATTCCGTGCAGTTCTTAAGTAACAAATACTAAATATACAAAACAGTGACGATCAAATCTAAACTAATATACTACCTTCAAATATTAAAAGGAAACGCGAAGTTAAATTATAATATTTATCTAGAATTCCAAATCTTATCTGAACTAACAATAACTAAAACAAAACTGTAAAAAGGATTTCTCATCAAAATTATCAATTTGGAAGGTAAAGGACTCGACACACTTAGCATAAAACTCGTTTAGTGATAACTCATGCGGATGACCCAGATAGTGATCCCGTTGCTCGTATTTATCAATTACTTTTAAGTATCAATAACATATTTTGGCAACGAAACAACGGTAAGTTGGATTATAATATTATATCTACATATAAGTATGTGATTGCATGCCGCAAAAGCCGAATTCTTTTACTGATGTAGAACATCCAGATTTTGGAGACATTTTTTTGCTTTTTTGAAAATTATTTCTACGAGAGAAAATTTCATAGCTAAAATGTTATTCAGTGAAAACTAGCAATTTATATCCGTAAAATTGTTTCGCTATATTAAAAAATATAACAGATTTAATATATAATAATAATAAAGAGAAATTTAATAAAACAATTAATTGTATCTACTGGTCCATCTACAGTTTCAAGACGTATTTTTTAAGTTAAAACAACTCTGTATCCTGTTATGCTTCATTAGAAAGTGTTCAGGATTTTGATCGATAGCGCTTAAAGTAACGGATTTTTACACTCTACGACTCCAGACGCCTCAAGACTTGTCTTGCATGTTAACTTGCATTTTTTGTTTAATATTAATCTGATCTTTCCAATGGTTTGTGCATATGTCAACCTACTTTATTTAGGAACTGACAGGTACATGTGAATAACTGATAAGTTGGCCCACATCTAGTTTATCTTTTAAAAGCTTATTCGCGATGGGTATTTATAATGTAATTATTTTTATTTTTGTATGTAAATAAATTATTGTATCTTCAGATACAAGGCAAAGATCCCATGTTTTAAAGACTTTATTGGTTTTTTTTCTATTTTACGTATTTTCTTCATAACATCAAAAATATTATTAATTTTCAAAAACATATCGTAGGTTCTATCTACTTATTAATATTTAATAGTTCCAAAATTTGGACCGATGACTGAAATGATTGGGAACAACTTTAGTAACTAACTAAATATGAAAGAACAGATTTAGTATAAATAAAACAACTTAATACAAATAAAATCTGCAAAACCATCTTATTTTCTATCCCTGAATACAATCGCTCAGTTAATTCGACATCAACGCGATCATAGCCTTGCCCTCTTTGGTCTGTCTCCGTATATGAACCTTGCGCATTCTAGAGGTTTATATTGTGCATTTTTTTTGTTTCTTTCTCCATTTTAAGGGCAAAAAATGATAATTATGAAAAACGTGTGTGTATACTAAGTAGAAATTGTGAAATAATATATTTTAACCAAACAATCCCAGCTTCCCAAAAGTTATTTTAACTTTTCTTTTAATGATTTAGAGTTTTTATTAAAGTATCTACATACATTTTCAATAACATATAGCGTTCCATTGAAGTTATAAAAGAATCTTTCTTGTACAGAAAGAAAATAAAATGTTCAAATCGCTTCGTAACTTCAGCGTTTATTTAAAAATAAAAATATTTATAACATAAAATAGGAATTTAAAAGATAAAATGAATTCAAATAATGCTTTCCAAGTATGCCCTTAGTTCATTTAACGATACCGATAACGCTAACGATGGCGACCTGTCCGTATTGTATTTTAATTACCTTACATATCTCTTATCTGGCTCGGTGAGTACACTTTTGTAATAAATTGGTATTTACGATTACAAAAGGATAATATTGTATTATTTTTATTATGATAACTTATATATTTGTTCTTTTTTGAATATAAATACCTATACATCATTCTTTAAGGCGATCCGTAGCGTAAGGTACAAGGTAGAAGCATGTAATTGTAGGTTGTGGGTTCGAACCCCACTCGAGGAACCCCACTCGTGAAATATTTCATATTTTCATTTCTTTGCTCTGGTGTCGAGGCAAAGCGCGGCGTTGAGTTTCGCCACTCAACACTTATCACTAGACTCCTTCCACCTACCCTGCTACATGACTATAACGTGTGAAGCTAAAAAGAACATTATTTTAGAAACATTCAACAACAACATTAGGTAAGAAACAACAACATTAGGTAAGAAAAATGTTAAGATATATGCGTAGATTTTTATGACAATAATAATTCTAATCAGTCACCTGCATTACTTATTTCTTAACAATGACATATAATATGAACTCTTTAAATATACTTTTACTAGGTAAGTAACCATCTATTTACTTTGAAACTAAGAATAATATATTTGAATAAGTTTCTACGTATACATAGTTCGAACGGTAGTCGTAGCTTAGTAGGTCAAATCGAAATAGCTCTAATTGGCCACCATTGACATATCTTGTCTGTATACTCAGCTGCTACCTGTTGCACAAGAGAACGTTAGAAATTCAATTTCGCAGCTTGTTAAAACTAATGGCTGTTTAAAAAGACAAATATATATGCGGTATAAGACTAGTATACATGAGCGAATAACTTCGAGAATCATAATAGGAAAATCGTTAAAGTTACATCAAAATTTTAAATAGAATGTGATTATATCAGAATTGATAATAATATTCTCGAAAATAAACTGGGAAACTAGTGACACTCCATTCCCCATTTCGTCGAATTTTTCGAAGCATTGCGCGTAGAGTGGCCACGCTGTTTTTTCTTGGCACCAGAGCGAAGAAACAAAAATAATAATAAACAATAGTTCATTTCCCGGAGTGAAAATCGAACCCATGACCGTAGCGCCAACCAAGCGCTTGTACTCCAGCGCCACGACGGTATCTAACGGCTTTATAATATTATAACAAAAATAAAAGTTACCTATTAATTAATTGTGTAAATAGTTCGTATTGCAAATCTACTTATTCGCGTTGCCGGTAATAATTTAAATTTCGTCATTTGAATCGTTTCTAGCTTAAATATAGGCTATAATTAGTTGAGAAGCCTTGACTGTCTCTCCGTCGAGCGATACAAGTGCATTTTTAGTTGCCAAATCCTAGTACGTCATCGATCTGGGAACCAGTTAGTACGATGTTTTGAATACCGGTTTGAGAGTTACCGCCGGGATGCTATAACCACGCAACTTAAGCTGAACTCTATTATGTTTATTTTTAGAGGATATATGAGTATGCACTCCGTACAATCGGTCAAATGGGCGTTGGAATATTATAACTGACAAATTTACGTGAAAATTATTGTTGCGATAACAACAATTACTATATATGTATTGTATATAGTATACAGACACCTATTTGTACAATACAATAGTTGAACAGACCACCTGTTTAAACTACAGACACTTCACTTCATCCTGTTTTGAGACTGAATTTAAAATCATATTATACATTCTTTAATAGTGTAGGCTTAATTGAGTTTGCGCGTGCGCACATAAAAGACAGTTAGTCGATATAAACTTTTGAATTCTGCATGTGTATATTATTTGTAATTTCTGTCACAAAGGTTTAATCGTATGGTAGTGTATTCCACGCGTAATGGCAAAATCCTCATGTCGACTATTGAATTATTCATATAATTTGGCAGATAATATGTTTTCTCTATAATGCGAGGGTTCTATATTATTCTTTCACCATTGTTCTCTAGCTATAAATACGTTTAGTTTTACTATTACATGCACACAACTATCGTCCTATTTATAACTGCGATTAACAATCGTAATGAAGATCTGTTTCTATTGTTTATTTTATTATAATTATATACTTTTTAAATAAAAAGGCAATCATTGACGACTTTTTTTTTAACTTTATTTTATCAAATAACAATTTATTAAAATTTTAGTCGATTTATAGATAATTTAATATCTCTCTACAAGAACTGGATAGTAGACTTAAGTTATAGTTATGCAACACGTCCACCTTCCACGTTTCCAATGGACCAATAGTACTGTTTACCTGAACCAGAATACACCGGTTATGGCTGGCTCAGTTCTTTTCAAAGTGCGCGTTATCTCATACTGTCTATAAAGTACTATAATCGCTTTATATATTTCATTAATGACAGTTATAAATCAAACCTAAATCAGCTTCACGCTGTATCCCGCAAACAGTACGGTAGGCAGAGGGCACGCAGTGTTAAGAGAGTCCGTTCACTGGATATTGCGTGTTGAGTGGCAAAACTCAACGCCGCGCTTTGTCTCGATACTTTATCTACTCGATCGGAGAAAAGAAAATATAAATTAAAGTATATATTTCATAAAAATCAGGGACTGTTATAACTTTCATATAAGATTCTTTGGAATAATTCTAATAATATAAAATATTGTCTATTGTTTCGCAAATGTAAACACTGCCTCAAGTATAAAGTCCTCGGCGTGCTATAAAGATAACTTGTCACTAGCTTAAATAAATGTAAATAATAATATGTTAGGAAGGTCTAAATTTACGAAATTGTTGTATATATTATGTGAAATATCACAAAAAATTGTAGGGTTGGATTCCCTTCGAGGAAATAAAACGCAATGCCCCCTGAATTCGGAGAAAATCGGGAACAGATTATCTGAACAATAGGTATGCCAACCCTCCTGTGTGTGTGATACAGCGTGTAGAAAAAAAAAACAAAAACAATAACTTTAAAAGTCTGCAGGAAAACCACATACACGTATTGTAGTTAGTCATAAAATTGGTTAAATTAAATAAATTCACAATATAATAAGCTGACCAAAATTTGTCAATTATAAATTGTAGAAATAATATCTGTGTGAAATATCTTTCTAAACTATTTCTAAGTAAAGAGAAAATGAGATCGAAATTATTATCGACAATGATATCTTTTCTTTTTTAACAGACTTCTATAAGAAAAGGAGGTTATCAATTCGACTGTTTTATTTTTATTATCAGTTTTATTTTAAATTTTTGGTCTACCAATCAACTTAAAGGCACGATTAATATATATAGCATTTAATATAATTTAATTTATAACATTAAACTATCATCCATTAATGAAGATAATACAACAAATTTTGTCTTAATTTAAATATTCATACAGAAAAATATTACTGAAGTTAGACTAAGCAATTATTATTCATATAAGGATTGAATATGACCCACAGATTGAAATATAAGATGTGTAATGTGCATTCGTACCTTGGAGAGTAAATCTCTTAGTTTTATGACTTCCACTTGGCAACTTAGCGGTTAAAGGACAATTGGTAAGCCTTCACAGTTTATAAGTCATTGTTTATTTTCAGCAAATTATGATTAACAGTTGAGATTCTCTACTTTTAGGGCAGATGCAGAGGGAATCTAGTGTTAAACACTCCGTTCCCTATTTTTGAACGCCGCGCTTTGTCTCGACACCAGAGCGAAAAAAAAATGTTAATTTAAATTTCATTTCCTCGAGTAGAGATCGAACCCACAACCAGTTACATTACAGTTACGGCACTGCACTACTGCGGCACAACTAGCCTCAGAGAGATAAATTTAATAAAAAAAATAATGACAATAATAGCCAAATAAATCAAAGTTAAGTAAGTTAATAAAACAATAAACGCTTTGATAATTGATAATTAATATTTTAAGCCGCCAAATAAACAGTAATTATACAGATTGCTATTAGGATACGGGATGCACGTAATGATTGCGGCACTCAATTATGTTTCTTATGTTCGACACGGACACAACGGACTCTAAGGTCAAAGTAGAATGCCAGGACGAAGGACAGGTGCCAATAGCAACTAGTGTCACTATTTTGTTTAGATTCAATGAGGAAAAATTGAAGAGTTAATTACGGTACGTACAAGATAATGGCCAATTAATATCATGCACGTACAATTTTCCATTTTTTTTTAATATGTATAAGACCATTGTTTAGTTTTTGCCGTGGACGCTGGGGATTCTCAAATATAAATACACAGAATGGATACGGTAAAGAAAAGTTGTTTTTTTTTTTATAAATCAAAAATTACTCAACACGCATGGTCTCCAGAATTCATTGGAAAGAGGGGAACGGAGTGTCTTAATTCAACACTAGGTTCCCTCTGCCTACCCTGCTGTGCGGGATACAGCGTGAAACTGATTTAATGTTTTTTTATTATACAATTTTATTCAACCTTTATTGTGTAGAAAGTAAGTAGTACTTATGTACTTAAGATGAATAAAATAATCTAGATCAATTTTAAAAACTATATAAATTACTTTAAATACTAATAATAAAATGTTAGATAATATATATATACGGCTTAAAAGGTCGAAAATTATCTTTAGTCTTAATTCGATGTACCTACAGATATTGTTTAAAACTTATTTGGAAATATAGAAAAAACACTTTAAAAATTTAATTAAAAGTAAAATCACTCATTTATGTGCGATTCAACCAATTCAGACCAAAAAAGGTAGCTAAAAGGTAGGTAACAGTAAAATTATAATTGTTATAGTAGCAATTGAAATAGATAATTTCTCCAAATTGGGAAACTTTGTATTATTTTAATCACGTTCATTATAATTTGTAATGTACATGGCTTGTAATGACCATTTAAATACTGATCAAACATGTTTAAATCAAATTGTAAAAGTAGTATTTTTCGGATGTAATTAGTATTTTAGAATTAGAAAATATTTTTTTCCGGTGTTGTCTGGGGCATTGAGTGTTGAGAGGCGGCACTCAACGCCACGCTTTGCGTTATAATATTTAATATGAGAATATTTTATTTTCTCTAGTGGGTATTGAAACCACAACCTAACGCGTATACCGTATAGAGGCACACTTGAGCCTTTGTTCCGCGACTTCCCTCCTATAAAATATATATTTTCATTTAATTAACTTAGGTTTTTATTAATTTGAAGTAAATTAATTATCTGTAAATTTTAAACAAACTTCACAATTCATTTATAAATATTAAACGATACAAAGTGATACACGAATAAGAATCGAATGCGAATAAAAAGTTGCGAAACGTTAATAATACGCAAGGAAGTTTTTGCTTCTGAGACAAATTGACCATCTTCTCGTCAAAATACGATTAATATTTCATTATAGATGTTCAAATTAGTTTAAATTTATTTAAATATTGCATCGTATTTGGTACTACCGACATAATATTATATAAATCATTGTAAAATATGTTCCTATTAAAATACTCGTAGATGAAGTGATAAGTTGCGGTCACACTATTAGTAACTTGAATTAACTTTTGATCACTAACATAATTATTATGTATAAAACGAAACCGTATATTGCCTGGAAAGTATTTAACAATACTACAATAGAGTCGAACCGTTCGTTGCCTATAATCTTAGTGGACCTGGAAGGTAGTTGCGAAATTACTTTTATCGTCGGCAAGAGCCGATGAGCACGTTCTGCAGATAAATATTTAAAATATAATAATTTATAAAGCATTAAATATTGTACTGGTGAATCTTAATTAAATATGTATTAGATAAAATAATTTACTCGGTTGCTGGACGCTGTCGGCGATAGGCCCTCGAGTTTGGTGACGGTCTAACTAATATCGTGTCTTTGTTTTTCCAGTCATTTATATTTGTTTGTTTATCATTATTCGTTATCAGAACTCGTATGTTTAAACTTATTAGCCAAATAACCTACAGATATAAAAAATATATTATAAAAAAATTAAATAAATAAACAATTGCAAATAATTCGTATAGACGTCGCTTATCGACAAGAGGCGCTCGTCTCGAATGTTTTACATTATTACCCAACAAGTAAACCGAGCTATAGGTGGGTATAATGGTTTTTGTATTTCATACCTGTCGCAAGTGAATAACGTACGAACAAAAGAATCGAACATACGTGTCGAATCGAGAGCTGCTTCTCACTGTGACATCGGTTTGGGATTTAAATATGAGATACAAAAATTTTGCAGAAAAATATTTCGCCCCGACCATATTTACAAATACCGCCAGAGCTGTTAACCTTAGCACGAAGGGAAGGGCCGAGAACGCCAACGCATATCTGCAAAGTTTTCAAAATCGCTGTGCTGAATTGGAAAAAAAAAATTACTTACCCCGATATAAATTGAGACAGGTCCGAAAGTTGTTCCTTTGGCGTTTAATTCCGGTAATCACGTATACGATCACGAAGAGAGAAAGGGTAACACTCGCGTGCGGTTGAACGGTGGCGAGCAGCGGGAATGTGCCGTGTTAGCGCTCGCGGCTCGTGGTAGCAACTGAAGGCCGCGCGGCGGGGGGCCACTTTATGTGCGCGAGCGCACCCCGCATCGCCCTCGCTCTGGTGGATCTTCGCGAAAACCTGCTGCGGTTGTTTTCAGATACATTCTTTGTTTTCTTTTTTTTATTTGGTTTTTTCATGTCCAACCCCTAGATAATTTGTTAGGAATGTTTCACTGTACTTTATACTTTATATAAAATTTGTTTTTTGTAAATATAAATATGCTAAACAATTAAAAGTATACTTTCCAAATTTATTTTAATAATTTTTAAGAGTTAAACAAGCGAAATAGCACGTACATATGAATAGATATCACAAAAAAAACTTATATAGAATAGTTTCCTCGGGTTGACTGGCCTGGCCTCGGACCTGAATGAACCTTAAAAAATGGTACCTAAGTATATTATGTACGTTATATTCCTAATATATTTAAAAACTGGTACGAATTTATTTACCTTAATGCCAAAAAAGCATAGTACAATTAAAATTTATTAAGTGTAGATTTCCTTTTCAATGTTTCTTAAATGTATTAAACGTGACACGACCTAGGTCACTACTCGAACCTTATTTTAGTATTTAATAGTATTCACAAGTGAGTTATGTATTCAAAACTTCAAAATAATTTAAGAATTAGGTACACCTATTGAATCTAGATAAATTACATACTGACTAACTATTTTGACACAAAGGAGGGTAGTGTGTTTATAAATCTATGTATTGTATTGTATCTTGCTGTCAATGGTGTAGTTGCTCAGTATTGTTATGTTAAAGTTCTAAGCTTGGCTTTATATTTTTCTTTTAAGTTTTTTATGCATGCGTCAAAAGTCCGTCTGGCTGTCCGTCTGTGACTATTTATCTAGAGATGGCGTACTGAAATTAATATCAAATATTCAGGTTTACGATCCCTTGGAGTGTAGAAATAATGAGTGCATACGCCTTAAGAAACGGCAAACTTAAATTGATCAACTTTATTCGCCGCGTAAGCAAAACATAATTATAGAGTATTTCTCGTAGACTTACTATTATAAAATTTGACAAGAAGTTGCTGCACAAATAAAGGGAAATTTCTAAAAATAATTCCGAAATCCCGTAATTAAAAAATCATCATCTTCTAAACATAAGAATTTGGAAGACGACAGTTTTGAGCTCTTAGACGCGCTGGACAGAAACCAATAAAGGTAATCTGACGCTGACCACAATCCTTAAACATGAGAGACCGATACAGAAAGAGTGAAAATAAAACAAAGAATTTCCTACATAAATACGTTTATTTCTGTGAAATGGATGAAATGAACCTTATCTTACTAGCTTTTTACCCCGAACTTGGTTTTTTTTATAATTTACGCCAATTAATAAATTCGTTCCATTTTATAATATATATTTTTTTATCTGTTATTTCATAATTCAAGTTCAATCCAGTTTTCTTCAAGGCTGGTGAATAGACCTACGTTTTGTTATCTAGCACAAAAAGCTTTTTAAATATTCATAAATTATAGATATTTGGAGTGTCCAACTAAATTGAGGATAGGTATAAGAGAACTTGCTCTATTGAAATGTGTGTTCTACGAAATAATTACATTTGTCTTCTCCATCCGTTATAATAAAGATATGGTTAATTACTATAAAGTTCATTGAAATTGCTTTATAAAAAGGATGAATTGATTAAATAAAAATATATAATCAAATATATTATCCGTATACATTAAACATTATCTATTGATAAATATCAAGAAAAAAACAATATTCATATACGTCAGAAAAACTTAAAATAACCGTGTTTCAAATATGAGAAATAAATTAGTATAGCAACATTATGCACATGTATCGTTTGCATTACTTTCGCAGTTAAGTAAGAATCTTTTTTTATGCTGCGAAATGCATTTTACGCAGACGTTTTGTTTTTGTAATTTTTACCACAGAGGAGTTAGTAGAGGAAGATTTCTCCACTTTTTACCCCCTCTCAGCCACAGCGGCCTAAGACCCACCCTCTTCCTCTATATCCTCGGCGACGATTGTCAAGGAGTCTGGGTGTGGGCGCGATTTAGATATTATCGCCTCGCCCCTAATAACGCGAGCTTTAGCACGCCCTCTCGTTATCTAAGTTTTAATCGGCGCCAATTACAGCCTCAATTTCCACTACCTCCGCTGGAGCTGCTTTTCCCTTTTCTTCGATGCGTTTTTCAATTATTCGAAGCGTTCTTCAATATCGGCAACGAGTGTATGGTTTAAATTTCCCACTGAGCTGATTATGATGCACTTCTTACCTGAATCGAGGGCCAAGCGTTTAAACCGCCTGGGGTGACTTTTCCTGGCCCTGCACGTCCTTCTCTGGGACAGGAGCTCTGATCTAAGTTTCTCCACCCGAGTGGGGCGCTAATTTTCCTCGCAATCACATTGCACTTTTTTTACGAGCGCGTGGCGCCAGTGCAGTGATATATACTTAAGATAAAGAAAAGGCCTTCTCCTACTCGCCGTATGACCTTTTGCACCGCATGCTTAGCAGCTCCGGGTTCCGAAGCGGACCCTAAAACTCCCACGTTAGCTTCATTCCTTGAGTTTGATTTTTTGCCTTCTATAAAGCGAGCGTCTACACGAAGTTCAGGTTATTCGACTTTGCTCGAAATTACAAAGTTAGACCTAGTGTAATTCAGAATATTTTTTTTAAATTTTAATATGTAATAAAAATTATGCCGTTTTAGAATATTTATACACATATCGTTTTATTTAGAGTTGTTTTCTTTTTATGGAATGTTAAGTGAAGACCTCTTCACTTAACATTCCAATAAGGAGTTTAGTATTGTCCAAATATCTGTAACCTTACAAATTACATACCTAGAGGTGAATTCCTAGTTCTAAGCCTAATTTCAGAAGTATTAATAATTTAAAATAATTTTGAAATTGCTGAAAAAAGGTATGCATGGGCTGCATACCATTGGGCACATGTCTGTACTGCTAACATAAAAAATATAAATATAAAAAAGACATGCATAAAAATTTACATAACTATGCAAATTTTAATTAAAAGCTTGAAGAGCTGCATTTTAAATATAATAATAAAAAGATCCCAATTATCACTTTACAGGCTTCTGGAAAAGTACAATTAATTTCTTGAGTTAGTCACTCTAAAATGGAGACAAAACAAATTAGTCACTACCTATTATTGTCACAAATTGTTCAGAGACATGTCCTTATCTTCCAGTTTCCATTGTTGCGCAATGATTATTTTTAGAAATATCAATTGCAAGTAAGTGCATATCAACATACCTGTATCCCACATGTTTACTTTTTATTTATAAAAAAAAATAGTAAGCAATAATTTTTATTTTGTGTTTAAGACAGTAAATAAAGGCGGCATATAAATTATTAGAGAAAATATGAATATAAAAAAATGTAGTACAGTTAATTATTCTAGTATAGTCCACGAAGCTTAAGAGGAGCTTTGCCTATTGTATATTATTCATATATAGTGTAGATGTGACGTCGGCCAATGCATCCCTTGCTTAGCCTAAGCTTTTGTATGCCTATATTGTATTCTTAAGTTTTTTTCATTTCAGCTTCACGCTATATCCCGCACACAGCACGGTAGGCAGAGGGAACCCACTGTCTGTGGGGGAACCACAATCACACAAGACACTCCGTTTTCTCCACTTTCTGCCCTGCCCTTTCACCCTGTAGTGTGCGACAGCGTGAAGCTGATTTATTTTATTTTTTTATTATAATAAAACACTTAAATCTTTAAATTTAATTTCATTTGTTTTTGTTTAATTATAAATAAGCAAATTATATATTTTATATAATTATGTATATTGAAATAAAATTATGCAATATGTATTAAACAATAACCTTGTTCCTTGTATTGTCACATAATTACTTATGGGAGTAGCTGAAATGTGTGTTTCAAAATTCAACTAGTAATTACTTCAGTATAAGTGTACACTTCCTATACATGCTGAATAAAAGACTAATTATAGTTTATATTAATGAAAAGAAGGGGGCTTATTTCAGTATAGATTAGATTCTAAAACGTCGTTTGATTATGTCATAATACATTAGTATGTATTCAATCCGAAAAATAATATTAACAACTATAGACATGTTTTTTTATATATGAAACTGTTCTTCCAAATTGTTGCGAGCTATTCTAAAAGAGTAATATATAATACTAGCGGACGCGCGCAGCTCCGCTTGCGTAATTAGGGGTGAATTATAATAAACCACGAAACATGTGTTCAATGAAATATTTTTAAGAGTCTAAATTTCAAATTTTATAAAAATCGGTGGCGATTTTAAGATTTTTCCATAGAAACTTTCAACCCCTTATTTGTACCCTTAGGGGGAGAATTCTAGAAAACGATGAAACATGTGTTCAATTAAATACTTTTAAATATCTAAATTTCAAATTTTATAAAAATCGGTGCCTATTTAATTTCTTTTCCATACAAACTTTGAACCCCTATTTCACCCCTTTAGAGTGAAAACTTTTCAAAATCCCTTCTTAGTGGATGTCCAGATTACAAAGGTAAACATCTGTCAAAATTTCAAGTTTCTACCATCAGCGGTTACGGCTGTGTGTGCGTCTTACCTCAGTCAGTGAGGACAAGTCCTTTTATATATATAGACTAGCAGACCCGCGAACTTCGTATCGCCTAACAGTCGATTTTTTTTTAATATGTATTCTGCTATTCGCGACATCGGGTCAGCTAGTAAGATAAAAAAAATAAAACTTAAATCATTTTTAATTCTTATAATATTCATTAAAAATGATAATAAAAATAACAATTTCCGATATCTTATTATGATGCCTACTTATTATATTTTATTTTATTTTACTTATTCTAAATTCAGT
>DWNA01000711.1:0-19811 GCA_018249835.1 Heliconius besckei | reverse complement strand
TTCGGGCGGCATAGTATGAGTATGACCGACGCGAACGGGCAGATGACGTTGACGGTTTTATAAATTTTCATACATTTTCGAACTATTGTTAATTTTTATGTAATTATTTGCTGTTTATAATTAATTTGAACTACACTTTGGTTCTCTTCTTATTTTATTTGATATTGCCCGCTAAGATTATCCTATTTAATATAGAGAAATGTTTAGTTATTTCATAGTCGATATCTATGTACGCACGCACGGGAAACTTTAGGTACTTTTTCTAATATTAAGAATACTTATTCCTTAGTTACTTTTAATCCTTTTATTGCTTCCTTTCAATAACTCAGATATTTTTTTTCTAATAATATGTCTCTACTTATTATTCTTCTTGTTTATTTAAGCTTATATTTTCTTATTAATTCTATTGAAAATTGAAAATAGTTTCATGAATATATTTAATAAATATTCTTATAGTTGAAGCAGGCGTAGCCGCGTCCGGGTCCGCTAGTAGTAATATATAGTTTATATTTCCTATTATATTAATAAGTATTAATTGACATAATTATTAAATTTAAATTGTTTAAATTTAATAATAAATTAGATAAAATAGAGATACCTAATCCCAACATCTATTTTTTATTATAAAAAATATAACTAAAACTATTGTTTTTATTTAAATGCCAAAGATAAGCAACTAAATTAAATCTTAAAAAGGGAAAATCTTTTATTAATGGAAATCGTTACTGTTTCATATATAATTAGTTTTATAATAGAGTTAAATTGATCTATACAGTTTATATAATACCTACTAATCTTTGTAGAGAGCAAAGTTCAAAAGGTCACGCCTACGCGTCCAGACGTCATCGCTACGCCGCAGCCTCCATTCTCCATTCATTACTGACCAGCATGCGGTTAAATAACCTCATTTATTAAAATAATGTTGTATTTACTTTATATTCATAAAGTACATGAAAGTTACATTTTTGTTTCCAAAAATTTAAGCATTTTTTTTATGTGGCATTCCAGTTTAGTTTGGTCGTCTATAATTTTGTTTTAAAAATATATAATATGGTTAAATATATAATTTTGGACCTCAGTAATAATTTCTTTATTGTGTTGCATACATACTTCCTTTTAGATACCATAATTAAATTGCAATTATGACAACGAATAATAACGAATAAGAAATGTCATATGGAATTTTAAATGATGATACTATTTAATCTTTTAAATGTAATTAAAAAGTGAATGCACTACCTTTCTTTTCATAGGTATTTAATTTAATTTCTATTGGTTTTGAAGAAATTATTGTCTTTTATAGTGTATAAAAAAATGCAAATGTAAACATATCTCATAATTGAAATTAGTTGTAAATGAAAAACTTTAAATCTGTGAAGGGCAACATGTTAGGTAATGTCCAAATAAAAGACATATCAACATTTCTATATTATAATCACTCGTTTGCATGAAGTTTTCATTACAAAAAACTTGCAGTAGAGGAACAGTTCACAAATGCCGCGCACCCACACCGGAAAATGACCTACTTAGCTACATGTTACCTACAGACAGACATGTTGTTCAGTTACATAACAGCTGCCATCACATGATAAGATTCACAAAATGATTTCAAGCATTACATAACTCACTACAATAGTACATGCCCTGTATTTCTACCAGACAATACAAATGAACGAGGTCCAAAACCACATTTTCTCATCCATATATTATACAGTAATAGAAGTTAGAACAATTTGATCAACCTGTTTCGACCAACCTTGGCCCATATCTGACAATGTCACTTGCAAAGAGGTTACATAACTGTCAAGAAAAATATTGAATTAAGCTTTTTTAATGTATAAGTCCTAATGTAATTTATTATTCTAAATTCACTTTTAAGGAGCAAATGGCCAGCATCATTCTGTACATGATTACATAACATTAATGAAACAATTTTTTTCTGGAATCACTGTATAACATTTTATTAAACTAATAATAAGTTACTAGGATGGTTTTCGCGTCTAAATAATACATGATTTCAGGGGAGTGGCTAGTGTGATTCAGAATCACGATTGAAATTACAGTAACAATAATTCTTACATTAGTTTTAAAGGACCTTCTTGATCTCGTCATATAAGACAAGTACGAAGGCACCTCCAGTACCTCTGAGCACATTGGAGAATGCTCCCTTGAAGAAGGCAGACCCACCCTCGGACTTGGCGATGGTGGCCCAGCAGTGCAGGGTGTTCTTATACAGGATATCGGCCTTAGCGCGGCCGGACTGCATCATCATGCGCCTGCGGACCGTGTCGAATGGATACGAGATGATACCCGCCACGGTGGTGACAGTCTGCGCGATCGCCCAGCTGATGACAATGGGGGTGTTCTTAGGGTCGGGCAACATGCCGCGCGCGGTGTCGTAGAAACCGAAGTAGGCAGCGCGGTAGATGATGATACCCTGAACCGACACGCCGAATCCTCTGTATAGACCGACCAGGCCGTCAGACTTGAAGATCTTGCTAATGCAGTTGCCGAGGCCGGTAAACTCACGCTGGCCATCACCCTTGCCTACGTCGGCAGCCAAACGGGTACGTGCAAAGTCGAGGGGATACACGAAGCAGAGGGAGGTAGCTCCAGCGGCACCACCAGACGCCAAGTTACCGGCGAAGTAGCGCCAGAACTGTGTGTTTTTGTCTACGCCACCGAGGAACACCTGCTTGTACTTGTCTTTGAACGCGAAGTTTAGCGCCTGGGTAGGGAAGTACCTGATAACGTTAGCGAAGTTACCACGCCAGAAGGAAAGCAGACCTTGTTCCTTGGGAATGCGGACGAAAGCGTCGACGATACCTTTGTAGCGCTGGTCTTCGGCGATCTGCTTGCTGACATGCTGTACTTGCAACAACAGTTTAACACGCTCGATGGGGGCCACCGCTGTCTTGGAGACGGCTGCAGAAATACCACCGGCAAGGAAGTCCTTAGCGAACGCGACGGGATCAGCGAGGTTCGACATTTTGTTTTACTAGGTGGGCTGACTGTACTGTACGAGGTGGAATCTGCGAGTTCACACGCGGAATGGTAAAATCACGAAACACGAACTCCCGATCTATTCAATCAGGAGATATAAAGTAATTCCGTGATCTCGGGAGCACAGGGGTAGGAGTGTGCCTTTTTTGAAATTCGATCGATCACGTTCTCTCGCAGTTCTGCCTGGCGGAGCGGCGCAAAAGAAGGAAGGAAGGGGCAAATGCTGCCAACTTAACGCTAAAGTACCACGAGGTCAGTGTGGCCGCTGCAATTATTGTATTACCAATATTTTTATTTTTAGTAAAAAACTAATAATGCTTATATAAAACTGATGTTATACATTTTTATTTAATCTAACCATGGATTTATTTATTATAATGTATAAGAAACATATAAAAATTTGAATTTTGCATTATTATTACATACAAAAGTGATAATAACATTTAATTAAATATGGTACTCTATCTCAAAATTACTTTAATGGAATTCGTACTATTTAACACATACTATTATAAGAAAGCCATAAACTTTATAATTTGTATTTTTTTTCTCACAATTTAGGGAAAAGAAAACTTAGCAGCCACACTTACACAGCCAATTATTACGTTTCATTTTATGTATAGGACAATACATATTGATTACGTAACTGTAACGGAAAATCAATAGTATATTGTTAGACAGACCAAATATTTTCACAATACTTTATTGTCTAACTAAATGGGTCTGCAGAAAATAAATAGGACCATTTGATAAATTTAATAAACATGAACTAAAAAAAGCGTTATCAAATTAACTTAACATAGTGCTGCCAGCAACAAAAACATATAGAAACTCTTCGAAAATGCTCGATCACAAGCAACAATGTTGGCCATATTGTATCTAAAATAATTAATCTGTTGCCCAAAATTGACAATATAAATAAATTATATTTATTTTATCTGTCACAAAAAATAACTGGAAGTACTGGAACAGTTTCATAGGTGAGTGGCGTTAGTATTTAAAGAATTTCTTATTTTCATTCATCTAATCGTAATATGTTATAGTGTATAGTATGCAGATGAGTCGTATGAGTTCACCTGCTATCGGAATGGACGAAGACAGCGGCGCGGGACATAATTTAAGCGATTTTTTACTTCAACTAGAAAACTATAGTCCTTCTATACCTGATTCAGTTGTAGCATACTACTTGAACATGTCTGGATTTGAATCGCAGGACCCGAGGTTTGTATATATTATATAATAAAAAAATATTTAACATATTCATTTCTCGGAAAAATTTGTTAAAACTCCAAGTTTTTTGTTGATGTAATTTTTCATTATATTGATACTAATTCTAGCAATTAATATATTTTTTTATATTATAGCACAGCATATAATAAATGTTTCTTTTGCAGGCTAATCCGTCTCATAGCACTTGCATCACAGAAATTTTTATCCGACATAGCAAATGATGCATTACAGCATTGTAAAATGCGTACATCTAGTCAAATAAATCAAAGTTCTAAGAATCAAAAAGGTCCAAAGGAGAAGAAATATGTTATGACAATGGAAGACTTAGTTCCAGCTTTGCAAGAGTACGGAATCTCAGCCAAAAAACCTCATTATTTTGTTTGAGAGGAGATTACACTTTAGCTAGACTTACAACAAATATTTTTTATTGTATAAGGCCACATATTGAATACTTAATTAATATATATGAAAGAAGCAATTGATTAATTTCATAATAATATTTTTGATTCTTTTAGAAATCATACTGGTAATAGAAGTAATTATCACATGCATAATAGTCTTCTCTATTACAAAAGTTAACAACTTTTATATTATTAAAATGTGTGTAATAGTTTAAATTTAGAAGTTGAAAGTCATTAAGTATTTTCAAAAGTTAACTACAAAAAGTTTCACTTACAATAATGGTTTTAAATTATCCTTTTAATAAGTGTATGACTTGTATTAGGATATGTGTAGACTATTATCATTCACATAGGAACAGGGAAAATTTTATTAACAAAAAATATAATGCAAAAAATTTAAAAAACAAAATTTACACAAATTTACTGAAATTCTCTAGAAAATATCTTTAGATATGCCCTTATGAAAGCAGCGTTACTAGAATTGTTTTTAATTTGCTCTCTGTGGTTTAAAGGGCTCCTCAAACCTAAAAATATGGCATAATAATAAGTAATTTCTTCTTTTCTCAGTAAATAAGATCATTTATTATATAGTATTCCATATATGGCTACATACTTATACAGTTAGACAGATATGTTGTGGCCACCTTGGAAATAGGTTTCCTGAAATATTGAGCATTGTTCACTCGTGAGAAAAACCATCAAAAGCACTGAAAAAATCTTATAATCATATCTGCATACTTAAGGACGGCAACTACTTGTCCACCATACCATACTATTTGTTGCAAATCTAACTCATTTTATTTTCACAATTATAGGACAATGGTGATTTTGAATAGTTAAATGATTGTAGGCTAATTTGTTAAGATTAATATATGAATTTGTTTTTTTTTCCCTTTTAAGAATGTTGCAGTGTGTATTTTAAGTTTTGTTTTCCTACTTTTTATTCTCATTTAAGGCACAATTTTTTTTCAAATAAATTTTCCAATTTATATTGTTCTATTATTGTGAAAAGTAAATAATCCTCATAAATTATATATTTTTCATGATCTAGTGAAATATAATTGAGTTCTATCTATTGAATCAATTGTCAAAGTAACTAATAATACAATCGTTTTGATACGCTGTTAAGTTCAACTACTAAATATCTATATCTCAAATTCATACAGTGCATGAAACAGAGAGATGGGATACAGCTTGAACCTGAAAAAAAAAATGAAATATAAGAGTTCATTTTTTTTACATGTAGGAAATTGTAGCAAACTTTCTTTCGTACATATTTGTTCATTTATTTTTATTATTTTTTATTTCTCTTGTATTCAATTTATAGTAATGGCTTTAGTTTTATAACTGATATTAAGTTAACAGTCCACATTATTTGTCAACTAAAATATGTAAATTGAGACTGGCATATTTTTTTAAGCAACATAATATAAATGTAACACTTAAACTAACATGTGTAAATATATAAGATAACAACCTGTTTTCTTTTAATAAATTTTCTCTTTTAATAAAACTCAGTACAGAAGTTATGTTTTTGTAACATACCCATATAAGTACACACTGGTTTGAAATTGAAACATTATTTTTGTAAAAAAATTAATAATAGTAGCTTTATTTAAGGGGACATTGTGGCCCTTGGCATTTTCTTTTTATAATTATACTGTCCATTGTAATTGAAACTTGGAGCAAGTGGTAGGCAAACGGAGCCCAGTGTCATGACACATCATTCCTCTTTTTTTCACCAAAATTTGATTCTCTGTGTTATGGAAGCAGCAATAAAAAATTAAAAAACGTGTTATTCCACAATTTAGAAAGAAACAACAAATTTGCGCTACCCAAAGATAATTGCTTAGAATTATTGCAAGGCGAGAGAGAATGCTAGTCATTACATATTTTTAAACATTATTTCATTCCATACTTAGGAAAGAAAAATACTTTTTAGAAAGCATATACGCTCCCGTTACGTAATTTTTTGATATATTTCTTTTTTTTACATCTTCACGTTGTATGCCGTAGCAGAGTAGGCAGAGGGAGCCTAGTGTTAAGACACCACTTTCCGTCTAATTCTGGAGGCATTGAACGCTGAGTGGCGAAACTCAACGGTGGTCTTTTGTCTCGACACCAGAGCGAAGAAATGAAAATATTAAATATCTCATTCCTTAATCAAATCCACAACCTGTCGCGTTTGCAGTCATATGCTTGTACTCCCTTGTTGTCCCTTAGTGAATATCAGTCTAGTTGGGACTGTTATGTACAACTACACTGGTATCTACTCTTATTGATTTAACGTTGTCTCTGTGTTGTAGTTTTTTTTCAACATTTTAGAGAGCGAAGGAAGATAAATAAAACGAGTAAGGGACCTTTAGGTTATTATATTGTTAACAAACTCGTGTAAAAGAGGGTAGATGTAAGTGAAAAAGACTGTTAATGTAATGGAATTGTGTCAATCGGGCACCAATTTTATACGCGCTTTACACCAGCGATATTCCGCGTACAGACAAAGTCGAACGTGCGATGTATGCTGACGACACCGCCTTTTATGCCGCCGGATTGAATAATCGTAGCCGAAAGACTGCAACGAGCTGCCGACGCCCTAGACGATTGGTTCATTCGTAGAGAGGTCCATTAAGCCTTCACTTGGTCCGTCCATCTCCTGGCGGATCGGCCTCGTGGCCTGCTGTCTTCAACTCTTCCCTAATTAACATAACATGGAAAATCTGTAATAGTAGTATAGCCCATTCGAAAAAAAGTCAATCGGGGGCAGTTTCTTGTAGGCAACGGCCCTTATTGAAAGAAAACTCGTGTGAAGTATTATTATTAGGATCATCTCAGAACTTTGATGGAGGCGTACAGGGAAGAAAGGAGAGCTCTGCATGTGGCCTTTTTAGATCTGCAGAAGGCCTTTGACTGTGTGTCTCGTCAGTGTACCTGGTGGGCATTGCGATCCAAAGGGATCCCTGAGGCCTATATTGAGATTATCAGACACATGTACCACGATACCGCTTCTATGGTTAGGACTGCTGTTGGCGACACTAGACCCTTCCAGATCACTAAGAAGAAGCGTTGCCTGGGCCAAATGGCGGGAGGTCAGTGCGACCGCAGAATACCGCCCAAGCTCAAGGGGCTGATATACGAGAGCATCATCCGACCGGTTTTTTTATACGGCAGCGAATGTTTGCCAGCACTATCTTGGCACACTCATGAGCTTCACGTCACGCGGTCTGACCGCATACGCAACACATTCATTCGAGGCAGTCTAGGGGTCCGTGACGTAGCGTATAAGCTCCAAGAGCGTCGCCTGAGATGGTTTGACCACATTACGCGCCGACCTAAGAACTATGTCGAATGCAAGTGCCTTGCTATACCAGTTCCTGAAATGAGACCTCCCGGACGCTGGTTGGATGTCGTGATGCAGGACATGAGAGCCAGTGGTCTAACCAGCGAGGACGCAAAAGGCCGTGTAAAGGGGAGTAGGTTGAGTAGGAAGGCAGACCCTGGCAATAGCTGGGATTATTGCCAGGAGGAAGAAGAAAGGGAATGAAAATTAATAGGGCATTAATAGGGCTAAAAATGATAGTCTAAGTATAAGGGGGGAAAAATTTGGTATTAAAGCCGCTAGTTCAAATGAGGTATCAAATGAAACGGCTCTGGCTAAGTTAAGTCTGAATTTCAGAAAAAGCTCAGACCTTCAATTTTTGTACGGAACCCTCGGTGGGCGAGCTCGACTCGCGCTTGTCCGTATTATATAAAAACATTAGCCGCTTCCAATTTCTAATAATATTTATTAATTTATAAAACATTAAAGTTTAATTTATTATAAATAGATGCGGATAAAAAAATATTAAAATAATAGACATAAAGAAAAGAAAAAAAAACATTAGTTACTTACTTTTTTAAATAGACCGATAAAGAACTGTTAAAATAATATAACGTACATTCAATTCATATAGTTTAAGGCGATTTAAAAGTGAGTTTAGCTCGTGTAATCGACTTCTCATAGTAATGCCGTCTATTGTCTGTTTACACGTGATTATGTAACTTCCTTGGCGCTGCTGTAGCGCGCTCCGTTTCCTTTAACACTGTGCGTCAAGCGCGGTGCGGGGTGCCTAACAGTTACCACCGGATATTAGACATGTAAGTAAATTTTATAATATTAATTTTACATTAACATTACCTTTATTTAATATACTTTTATTATCCGTAGATAAAAAAATATAGGTTTATATATTTAATAGATAAAATATCGATAATTTCTACCTTACGTAACGTTTAATGTAATTATAATTGCACGTGACCTTGTACTACGCGCTTTTAATGGTAATGTTTTATCTAAATACAAGTCTTTTTGACTCTTTTAATACAATTTGAGTACGCTGTGTCATTAAACTCGATGGCTAAAATAAAGTTGACTTAACCTCGCCCAGTAACAATCAGTATTGATTGGTACGAACCATAATTTAGCTTAAAATTTTTGCCGACGTTGTTTTATCTTGTACTTTAATCGATAAAAGTTCTTTACTTTTGGGTAATAACTAGTTTTTTAAGATAATAACATCATTCGTTACCTAACATCAGCTGTGTTGACTGTCCATTGTCAATGACGAATTGTAACCTGCATTGAAACATTTAAAAGGTACGGTGCTCGTATTTATTAAAGGGTTTGTAAATTTTGAAAACAATGGTTAATACTTTGAGTAATTTAAGTTATCTCTATCGAAGAAATGGAAATATAGACGTATATTTCAGTTCCTCGAGTGGGGATGGAACCCACAACCGTCGTGTTACAGTCACACCCTTGTGCCGCTGCCCCACGACGGTCTCAAGTATACCTTTAATTTACTTCAACAATAAAGTTTTATATATATTTTATTCAATTATTAAAATTATTTAATTTTATGTCTGTAAAATATTATTGATATAATATAAGATTAATCAATTAAACACAAATATGCTTACGAAATTGTATGGACCAGTGATAACTATAGTACATTTTTTTAGTATCAAGCAGATGCAATTATTTTCTTTTAGTCTAGTCAAAACTACAATTTATATAGTAGTTACAAAAGGTATACATATAAAATGAATTAAATTTCAATATTCGTTTTTATTTCATTTACAAAATTCATATAATATCCATATTTTATTATCTGCATTGCAGGTTTATTATGTAACAGTTCCTATAGGTTAACAAATTTTAAATAGTGAATGTATTTAACATTCACTTGTCATACAAGAAAAAATATTGTATATGGAAAAGAATCATAATTATCAGAAAATCTTTTTTATTTATTTAATGATACAATTCCCTTAATAAACTTTCTTTTTAAGTTTGATTTTTACAATAAGTTATCTTAGGCAAATTATGCATGGGGAAAGTCTTCAAATGATTGCTTCTACATATCTTTTTTTTTAAATAATAAAACTATTTTTTTTTTTAAATCTAAAAATAAGATTGGCATAGTCAAAACAGTGTCAAGACACTTCATTCTAAGATATTCATCCTGAAATTAAGACATATTAGATTGACTAACTGCACTATGTCTCCCAGATCAAGGAATACTTCACACCGCTGAATGGGGATCAAACCTACAACCACTATGATTACAAACTGTTCTAATGTGCCACAACGGCTTCAGGCCTTACATATATGGAGAAATCAATAATTTATAAATTTCCTATTGTTTTAGTAAAAATGTTCTCATCCTTGCTGGAGACAGCGCGGAACTCGCCCTTCTGCAGCCCTTTGACTACCGCGAGCTGCGAACCTGCCCTTGTTGATTCACAGGTATATTCTATATACTTATTTATTTAATCTGTGTTAATATGTTTATTAATTTTCGAGACATTGAGTGGCAGAACTAAACACTTACAATTGACTTGTTACTACAAAATTAAAATAATTAATTCCCCAATTGGAATCAAACTCAACACTGTTGTTTCCAGCCAGAAACTTTTTTTATAAATTTTTATTAACAAAATTTAATTTGTATCTTACACAATGAAACAATTGATATATTTTTTTAACATGTAGAGGTAAATAGAAAAATAACATTAATTATAATATATTTTAATATTGCTCTTATAATTGGCCCTATGATGAGAACTCATGCTAGAGGGGAGTGTTGTGGGTGGGGCGTGGTATGTACCACCACTGCATATCTTAAATGCAGCATGGCGACCCATAATATGGATGCCCGATGATTAATAGATTATGAGATCTGAGGGTTAATGTATTTATTAATAAACTTAAAAATTGTTATCTATAAATATTGATACACATGTATATAATACTAACGGACGCGCGCAGCTTCGCTTGCTTATTTAGGGGTGAATTCTAATAAACCACGAAACATGTGTTCAATGAAATATTTTTAAGAGTCTAAATTTCAAATTTTATAAAAATCGGTGGCGATTTAAAGATTTTTCCATACAAACTTTCAACCCCTTATTTGGACCCTTAGGAGGAGAATTCTAGAAAACGATGAAACACGTGTTCAATTATATACTTCTTCTTAGTGGATTACGAAAGTAAACATCTGTCCAAATTTCACATTTCTACCATTAGCGGTTACGGCTGTGCGTGCGTCTTACCTCAGTTAGTTATCCTCAAGTCCTTATATATATATAGATTAAGATGTCTGTTTTTAGCAAAAGTTCGTTTTTAACAATTTTTTAACAATTATATAGTTATATGGATATAAATACAAAAATGGAATTATCCGCATACTTATACTTAAAAGGCAGCATATTTAAAAATTGCGTACAGACAAATATTAAAAACAAAATATATAAAATAAGGATTATTTTACAGTTA
This sequence comes from Heliconius besckei, assembly GCA_018249835.1. Classification (NCBI taxonomy): domain Eukaryota; kingdom Metazoa; phylum Arthropoda; class Insecta; order Lepidoptera; family Nymphalidae; genus Heliconius; species Heliconius besckei. Next base: position 8,363 of record DWNA01000711.1, on the reverse strand, counting down.
TTTTCTAAAATGAAAATAAAATTTTATTACACTAAATAGTTAGTCACTAAAATAACATTAAATAGCACTAACAGTTTTGGTTATATTTAAATGTTTTCTTGATGGTGTCAGGGCATGGCCGCGTCCGCTCCAGTCCAGGCCGACTCTTGCGAGTTCGGTTCATCCAAATACTTCGCGCTTTGCGGACTTGGAGGAATTCTTTCTTGCGGTAAGCTGTTTATTAATATTATAATAAAAAGTTGAGGTTAGTCTATTGACGATGTGGTGGGTTCAAATCTCGTTTTTGAGTAACAATTATACAAATGATAAGTGACTCTAGTAATTATCTCCTGTGGCCATACAATTTGGGTGGGCACACAGACTAAAAATGGCAGGAAGAAGAGACAGAATAGAAACTTATTAATCTTACCTTACCTTAACCTTTAATAGAGATGTCATCCAGAAATCAAAATCCATGTCTCAAAAGGGAATGAAAAAGTAATTTAGTATACTTATACTATCCAATATTATATAGATGTCATTTTAGAAGTTGGCTAAAAAACTCATACATTTTTTTAATTAACAATACAACTGTTTTATATTATTATTAGCTTTAACGTTTACATTTTATAGAAATATTTTACATTAATAATTTATGAACATCTTCAGTCGTTCGTCAGTGGGATAAGCTATTCAACTGCATTTCATTTGTTTTTAGATTGAAAATTGTATAAATTATACAAATTTATTTAAATTTGTTTAATTTTTATTATTTATATCTTATTAATACACTAATTAGTACACTAATATTTAATATAATTGATATAGCAAAAGTGACAATATCATGTCGGACATGTTTATCGTGATTAATTGTGGCTTATCCACGTTCTTATGTATAGTAAGTACGTAAGTTTATAAAAGTAAACCCACCACCTGTCCTGTTAGGTGTTGTGCTAGATATTTGTCTTCAATCACGGACAAGGTCAGATTTCTCAATCTTATCTGTAATATTTTGGACTCGATGCTCGGTTTAACTCGGTTTATCACATGTTTTAAATCTATTTTGGGATAACACAAAATATATAGGTATATAGATATTTTTTATATAAATATATTGGGTGATATATTATAAAGAAATTAAAAAATGAACACAATTGTCATGTATATTATTTAATTCGAGCACCTTTGGCTGAGCAAATTTTCTCTATATTTTAATAGCACTAATCAATTTGACCGGGATGTGGATTTCACGACACATAAACCCAAAATAAATCTGCATTCAATTTAATCACCCAAAATATTATGGAGGCCTTCGTGGCGCAGCGGCACAAGGGTGTGACTGTAACGCGATGGTTGTGGGTTCGATCCCCACTCGAGGAAACTAAATATTTACTTAAATGTAAATTTCCGTTTCTTCGCTCTGATACTGAGGAAAAAGCGTGGCGTTGGGTTCCGCCACTCAACACGCAATGCCTCCAAAATTCGGCGGAAACTGGGCAACGGAGTGTGTTAACACTATGTTCCCTCTGCCTACCCTGGTATGTGCGGGATACGGCGTGAAGCTGATAAGACATTGATAAAAAATAATAATATGGTTTTATCCCATGACATAGTATATCATCTTCACGCTGTACCTCGCATATAAAAGAGAAGGCTGAGGGAATCTAGTGTTATAACACTCCGTTCCCCACCCTCTACCGAATTTTCGAAGCATTGCGTGTTAAGTGGCGCAGCGCACGTGACAGTCACACGCTTAAAAAATAACATATAGGAGCAACTATTGACTTTTTCGATTATAAGATTTGTTTGTAGAAGTCCTACCTTTTCGATTGGGGTCTTTGAACAGATAGTAAGAGAGAACATGTCTTCGTAAATAAAACCTACTAAACTATTTAAAAATAACTTATTTCCCAAATTTGATATCGTTACAAATATTTGAACTTGACGTTTTAAACGTGGATAGAGGTCGAGTGACGTATTGATGACTGACCTGAGAGAGTTGGCTTACAGCCATATTTTGAGATCCATCTTTTAATTTAAAATCTAATGCGTTTTAGAATTATTATGTAAACGTAAATATTACATATTGAACCCGACGTGGTGCAGTTTTAGTGTTTGACTGTAAACGCGATGGTTGTGGGTTCCCGCTCGGTGAAGACAAAGCCACTCATAACAATATCTCAAAATTAGTGCTATGATCGAAGAATGTTGTATGTTCACAGAAAATTGTCTTTGCTTACTCCTGCAGGAACTCAACCATGCGCACCTTGTCTTAACCAAAAAGGGGAACAAATCTGTTTTTAGATAAAACAAACACTAGTTAAGGAAAGATGCAATTGTGAAAACGTGCATTTAAATCGGTTAGGCCAATTCTGAGTTTAGAGAAAAGAAGTTAGCTGTGCGCCAGCTAAACAGACAAAAAAAATCATTGTTTTTGGTTGTATTACAATGATAAATGTTCCCTATAATTGAATTTCTCATATTATATCTTCCACGTACAGACAGCAATCACAAGAGACAGCCGTTACCGTAGGCGTAAATCCTAGGTCAAGGTGTTGCCTGAAACCTGACAACTAGTCCAAGTGTCACCTTTACCCTATGTGTGTTGCCATGCAAATATTCAATATTTAATTACAAAGCAGCATTTTATTGCTATACAGGAGGAAGAAAATAGTTTTTTTCAATTTAGAACCTAGTGTAAGCCGCTTTTATGGTGTTGAATGGGGATCCTACCAATATTATAAAGTAGGAAGTTGGTGAGAGTGGATATTGGTTCTACTTTCACACAAACTACTGGACGAATTTAGATGAAAATTTACAGTAATATACCTAGATATATAGTGTAGTAGTGTAGCGTAGGGTGCGATGGCGACCTTGTCACTATTAGTGATTTCTTAGAGGTAACCTTGACTGATATAAACTTACGATAGAACAGGATATCTCGGCAGATGTAAATAATTCAGTGTATGTAAAGAGGATAATTTACCTATAATCTAAATCCATGCAAAATATGTTATTGAGGCATCAATCGATGCAATAGAATTAGACGACGACGACGCGTGTGCTCGAACCCCACTCGAGGAAATGAATATTATTTAAGTCTAAATATTCATTTCTTCGCTTCTTCTTTGTGTGAGAGTGTCGTAACACTAGGTTCCTTCTGCCTACCCTGCTGTGTATAAAATACAGCGTGAAGCGTGGTCACTATTGTATTTTGGTACCCAAGTAAAAAGCTAAAAATATATATTATCTGTACTCTTGTACTGGCCGATTATATTAGGAAACTAAATAAATATACATACATTTATGTCACTTTCATCATTGAGTCAACTCTCAGGCCTTCTATTTTAACCACAATAGATATTGTGTTTGTTCGAATAATCTGAGTAGGTACGCGACTTTAATTATACTTAAAATAAAATTATTAATATTTAAATAAAATTGTTAAATAAATATATATTCAAACATTTTTCATTCGGTAGTCGAAAATATTTACAAATTTAAGATTTTGGCCTATATTTTAAAAATGTAAAGCTTTTAAATTAAAATAATGACACAAAACAAAATATGTGTTCGAGACTTTACAAAAGCGGATAAAAACACCCATTATTCTTTGGAATACAAAAATAAAAAAATGAGGTTGCATAAAGGCTTACAAACGCTCGGAACTAGTAAATCATCCTTAAATATTTTCCCCACAGGTATTACACACACAGCAGTGGTACCCTTGGACTTAGTAAAATGCCGTCTACAAGTGGACCCCGACAAGTACAAGAATGTGGTCAACGGGTTCAAGGTGTCCATACGGGAGGAGGGCATGAGGGGTCTCGCCAAGGGCTGGGCACCCACCTTCATTGGATACTCTTTACAGGTGAGGTTCCTTGTGGATTAATGTTAATTAGTGTTTTTATGTCAGAAAACAGCTTAATTTTTAAAATTAGACTACAAAAATGTAATCTGTTATATTTGTACATTAATTGTATTCAGCAAGATATAACGTCATGTTGAGATATTAACATTGTTAATTTTTTGGTTCATTTTAAAATTATTTTAGATAATTGACAGATTTCTACACCCACACTAATCTTTAAGTTAAATAAATAAGAAGCAACATACACATTCAAAATATAGATTAAAAACATATTTAATTTACTTAATTTTTATTTGTTGCCAGGGGCTCTGCAAATTTGGCTTGTATGAAGTGTTCAAAGTAGGTTACTCTGGCCTCTTAGATGAAGAGATGGCTTACAGCTATCGTACGTTTGTGTACTTGGCTGCGTCTGCCTCGGCTGAATTCTTTGCTGATATTGCCCTTTCTCCATTGGAAGCCGCTAAGGTTTGTAATTTTAAAATTTTCTATTTAAAAAATATGATAGTCTTATAATATTTAACCACTAGGTGTTAGATTTTTGTTCAAAACAATAGTTGATTCAATGCTACGCTATTAATTGCTATAATATAAATGTTTTTTATTATTTCATTGTTAATGTATTTCTTATTTTGTTGTTTTGCTTAACGCTACACACCGCACATATCAGGGTAGGCAGAAGGAACCTGGGAACTGTGTTCTCATTAAGTGACTCCTCGAGTGGGAACAACCTGTTGCGGGACTGTTAAGTCGCACGCTGCGCCACCACTGGCTTCACTTGAATATTTTTATTATTAAAATACAATATTTTAAAAACAAGCCTATGATGAAAAAAAGCGTCTGGAGGGTGAAATAGTATGTGATGAGTCGTGACGTCATACGTTGCACTGTCGAATGTTATATATGCACTTTGTTATATATATCATACCATACAGCGTGCCCATGACGTACTATAGTAGCCTTATGACTTATGATTATGAGATTTGAGGATACATACGCCTTTCTTATAACTAACATTATTTTCATTGATGACGTAAAAACTAATGAAACTATCATTATTTGTAATGACAGGTCAGAATCCAAACTATGCCTGGTTTCGCAAACACCTTAAGGGAGGCGTGGCCCAAGATGGTACAAAATGAGGGGTATGGCACATTCTACAAAGGTTTAGTTCCACTGTGGGGGAGACAGATACCATACACCATGATGAAGTTTGCCTGCTTCGAGAAGACTGTCGAATTGCTGTATAAGGTGAGTTATTCAATTTTTCTTTTTAATACTGACTTTGACAGGAAAATGTAATTTTATATATATTGTATGACACCTCGACACATAAACTCTAATATTAAACTGATTGTTAAAAAAATACAAATTAAATAAATGGTTTATTGAAAAATCGTTTATTTAGCTATAAAGTATTCTTAGAAAATGATCAGATCAGAAATTGTATTAATATTAAAAAAATATAATAATTTTAATTGATATAATTTTAAAATGCAATATAAAAAATAAATTAATTTAAATATTGTTATGATATATTGTGTAATGAATAGGATTTGTATGTTTTTTTAATTTTATGTATTGCTTGACTTGTAATTGTTATTACCAATTTTCCAACAGTACGTAGTGCCCAAGCCTCGCGAGCAGTGCACCAAGGGGGAGCAGCTGGTGGTAACGTTCGCGGCCGGCTACATCGCGGGCGTGTTCTGCGCCATCGTTTCGCACCCAGCTGATACTGTCGTGTCTAAGCTCAATCAGGTACGGATTGAGTGTTGAGTGGCGTAACACAACGCCTCGCTTTGGCCGCTAACTAGAGCGAAGATGAAAATATTAAATATTTTATTTCGGCTCTTTTATAGTGGCACGTTGGGTGCTCCTGCACCACAACCTCTATTATAAAAAATAATGCAAATATACGTAATATTAGTACAATTTTATTATTAAAATATATACGTTATTTTGTAAAACCGCATTGACGCTTTTGTATCACTTTGATTTGATTGAGTTATTGACTTACAACTGTCACGTTTACAGTCAGATGCGGCACCATGGTTGCTATTGCTATTATTATACTAACTCTAAATTGGAATATACTAATGTGCACCCACATCCAGGATAAGACGGCAACAGTAGGTTCCATTATGGGCAAGCTTGGCTGGGCCGGAGTGTGGAAGGGATTGGGACCCAGGATTGTGATGATTGGTACCCTCACCGCCCTGCAATGGTTCATCTATGACGCTGTTAAGGTAATTATTAAAAAAAAACAATATAAATGTTTTTCACTAAGCTTATCAATAATATTCAATTTGCTAGGCTTGAGCTGAGTTTTGAGTTATTATAAAACTACTTTGAAAAACTTTTTTACTATTAGAGATTATTAAAACAATTCTAATAAAAATATATGAATTTTCCCACGCCACACGTTGCATTCTTATAATTTGTACTCTCTGATGTATCCTCATCAAGAACAACGTTGTGTCCAGTATTTTTTCCTTCCTTTGTTTGTTTATTGCTTCTATTCATGTAACTATGAGGTTGTTATGTTGTTGTTATGAGGTACAAGTGTAGGCTGGTTGTTAAGTGACGTGATAGTAGAGTGACCTACGCAACATTCACACAAATGTAAAGACTATTTGTGCGTCAGCATTTGATATAAATGTGGTTGCTAAATGATTATTAATTTAACCAATTGTTCCTACTGAATATACTTGTAGACAATATTTTATATACATGATAATAATTTAATTATTATGTTACTATAATAGCGAAAGTGAATATTTTTTAATATATATTCTTTAATTTTTCAAGGTATCGCTGAGAATGCCCCGACCTCCACCACCAGAAATGCCGGAATCAATGAAGAAACGCCTCGCAGCTGAGGAGGCCGCCAAGAAGCAATAAAATAGCAACTTATTAAAAAATAATAATATAACCTTTTTACACGTTACTTTATTTTAAGGCTGAATGAATAATATTGTACCATCCCAGAGGGCGTTCAAGTAACGTTGGTATTAAACAAAGTGCGTCGTTGAGTTCTGCACTCAACTTACTAATATATAATATAAAAGTAATGACGCGTGTAAGAAGTGTATGCGCGGCATGTGTGTCTGTTACCTTCCCGGTGCAGTATGTTAGAGTAAATCATTATTTATTACAATATACAATATGATGTAACGTTATATGTTAACGTCGCATACGAATACGACGTCAGTCAAAGTGGTTCAAACGGTTCTGCCAGTAAACGATACATACATATGTTTGTTTTATTTAATCCCGAAGAAATACTTTTATTAATATAATGGTAAGATGAAGTTCCAGATTGTTAAAAATAACAACAACATGAGGCCACTCGTGGCGCAGCGGCACAAGCATGCAACGGTAAACTCGACGGCTTGAGTTCGATTGCCATTAAGAAATAAATTATTTATATTCAAACTTAACGTGTATTACCTCCGAAATTCGGAAAGACCCTCTTTTTGAGTGTCTTAACACTAGGTTTCCTCTTCATACCCTGCTATATGCGGGATAAAGCGTGATTATATTTACATTCAATGACATAATTGCCTTTACTAATAATAGAAGATACATATTAAATGCTACCCACGCCTCTTGCAAACGGACCAAGAGTCTAGGGTTAAAATTTTCTAAAGTAACGACAATTTCCTTCAAACGAACGGTCAGGCTCAGGTACTCAAATTCAAATTCAAAATATTCTTTATTCAAATAAACTTATAATAAGCACTTTTAATCGTCGATGAACATATGAACAAAAAGCTACCACCGGTTCGGAAGGCAGTTCTGCTGAGAAGAGCCGGCAAGAAACTCAACAATTGCTCTTCAAAATCAATGGTACAATCACAATCTATTACATTAGTTGGCAGCTATCCTGCATTACATTCAGTAGACATTAATTCCATACATGTTTGTCTTCTAAGTATTCTTGAACAGTGTAATACGCTTTACTTGTCAGAATTTTTTTTACTGATATTTAAAATTTTGGAAGTGGCAAATCTAGAATACACTGTGGAATTTTATTATATAAACGTATGCTCAGACCCATAAAAGATTTATTAACTTTTTGGAGGCGAAAACTTGGAGTAACGTTCTTATCTTTATTTCTCGTTCCTATCGTACTCAAACGAACTACGCTTAGTTTGCTTCGATCAATTATACTCTAGATGAAGGATTACAGTGCCAAAATGCGTCAGTATGCTTTATAAAATCAGTATTAAACAATTAAATAGAAATATTTTTATTATTAGGCCAATATTTGCCACGAATATTGGTTGGTCTGGACTAAAACACGCATGAAGTGGATATATTAATTTTGATAGTTGTTTTCATCGTTTTTTTCTGTTAGGTTTCCTACTGACCTATTTTTCTATGCACAATCAAATCAAAAATACTTTATTGCACAAAGATACATAAAGATACATGAGAATTATAGTACTTTAACATAGCGCAAGGGCGGCCTTATCACTGTAAGTGATCTCTTACAGGCAACCTTTTATTTACG
>DWNA01000710.1:0-19853 GCA_018249835.1 Heliconius besckei | reverse complement strand
TCAAATGTAAAAAATTACGTCACTGTCATCGCAAGTGCGCGCAGTGGCGAAAAGTATGGTGACATGTCAGTGACAAAAAAAATATTGTCACCGTGACAAAAGTCACCAGTGCGCGCTAAGCCTAACTATTTTCCAGGTCTTATTTGTACAGGAAAAACGTCCTTCCTGCAAATCCCTTAAAATGTAATACATACTGAGAGTATCTATATTTGATTGTCTTTACTAATACTAAAACAGAACTCTACACCACTTAAATTATTTAATTAATTAATTGAACTCAAATGGAGCACTATCAGGCTTTGTCCTATAAACGTCATTAGTAAAATTTGGTTGATTACTTCGTATAAATATTTAGACAATGGCATTGTTGTTCTATTTTATAATCTATTCAAGTGGTGACCGGAGGGCAATTGAAGTATAGACAATATTGATTATATTACTAGTAATATAATGGTATGCACGGCACGGAACTTGTTTGGTGTGTTTTTAGAAGTACAATAGATAATAACGATTAGCTGGTCGCAGGTGCAATTCGGCGCTGGATCTATTGCGACGAATATTTATTGAGCCTATTCCGTATATAGCAGAGAACATTCAAAATAAAAAAAGACAAATCAAACCCCACCAAAAAATACTTGAGACATTACACGAGCCATGTCTTTTTTTTTGTTATATTCCGATACGACAAATAAAAATTCCATTAACATAGATACATATGTAGATGTGAATAAGCATATACCTACTAACAGCCAACATTATATCGATTGAGAGATATAATTGTGTCAATTTAATAACAATTAAATATAATTTAATGACATAGAAATAAGGCTTTCGACTGTAAGATTTTCACCGTATTTAGAATTATACATAATTAACAACAAAGAAAAATAGTTCTGTCAAAATGAGAAATCATAGATACTCTAAAAAAATAAGTAATAACTCACCTTTAATTTATTATTATTATCTTTGCTCTTTCTGTCTCTCTCTCTGTCTCCATACCCATCTGACATTTTGTTAATTAAGCAAAATATTCCATGAGAGTTTTTTTTAGCTTAAAAAATATAATAATAATACAATTTTAATATATTCTTAGTAAAATTAAAGTTGATTTACATAAGCACAATAACAACAGACGTATACAACATTCACTTGCGAAAGCTGCCTTATCTCGAGATAAATTTATTGTGATTGATATTAATTAAAAAAATATATTCGCAACATTATTAAAACCAAACATATTTGCAAAGCAAAAACAACAAAAATACCATAAAAAATATAATTTATTCATTTATATGTAAACTTACCGTTTGTAAATAATATCAAATATTTAATAATTTATTATAAACATTAACACCAATAAATAATAATTAATTAATTCACTTTAAAATATTAAATGAGATGAACGATACGCTCGGTGGAGAGTGTTTGTAGCAATAAGAGTTTTAAGTTCACAGTGGTCGATGGTCGCCCAATCAATGTAGGGAGCTTCGTCACGGTCATCTGTTATCTACATTTGTATGTAGATGCATATTATTTGTTTATACACTTTATTATTATATTACATTATATTATATGTTTTTGCTTTAAATATATAAGCAAAAAGATGAATATAAATGATAATAATGGCGGAATACATAAAGAGGTTGGCGGGAAGCGGATGGCTCCGAAGAGCTGAGGATCGAGTGTGGTGGCGAGAATTGGGGAAGGCGTATGTCCAGCTGTGGACAAAAGATTGCTGTTGATGATGATGATGAATGGCGGAAATATGGAAAAGTTCAAAAAAGTTCTCAGTTTATTGTGTGAAATTAAATGAACTTTCGATTTGATTTGTGCTTTTATTGTTTTTGATATCTTATCATTGCTGCCTTATCGGTATAATAGAGCTGCATCCTAGAATTATTTTATTGATACATTTCATTTCCACATCATACGTACAAAACGTAATAAATGAGGGTATCGTTCCATTTTATTACTGTTTCCATACGTCAAATAAGCATGAACTATAAGTTTTTATTATACAATACTGTACCTACTGTTAATTCATAATGGAGATTAGCGTTCTTTCTATTTGCACTCATCCTCCTTCTAGGCCCCACAGTACTTACTTACCACTTACTTACCACTCTTACCACACTAGCCCCCATAGGAGTTTAGAGTTTTAGAATTATAAATTTTATTTTCAATTCCTATGGTGGCGCTTTTTTTGACCTTCTCTAAATTCGACGGACTGTCTGAGTTTATGGCCTCAGGGAGATATTCTCCGGAGTTGCAGTTATTTATAAAGTTAACATCAGTAGGCAAATTGATTTCCTATCGTAATTGACTTACTCACCTAGTAAGACAATTGTAATTTATACGTTGTAATTACAAATTAATGTAAATATTACAAAAAATAAGGCTTCTTCTTTCCCTCTTTCTTTTCCAAATCGAAGAAACGAATATATAACTTCAAATGAGAATCAAATCTGAAACCAACTTTTATCTTGTACTGGGTAACTTTTACTAAAGCCACTGAACCGGCATTAGATATTGTCAAAAATAATTTAAAAAAAAATCATTAGATATTTTAGTTGTTTTTAATTTTAAATTTGCAATATAATCGTTTAAACTAAACATTTTATTTAACTCGTTATTTAAATTTTTTATCTAGATTAAATGCGTAAGGTGAGCTAACAGGTTTTTCTGATTAAGGATTAATACCTATTTGGATGAAACAGCTGCTCAAGTCAAATAACCTAATATTTTTAATTAATTCACCTAGAGTGGCTGTGACTTCATTTTCAAAATTAAAAATATAAAACATTTTTGAAGATATATTTTTAAACCATATTTTCATATTTTACTGATCCTATAATATAAATTAAACAAAAATGTGATATTAAAAATAAACAAAATGACAGTTCAAATAGTGACCCTTTTACGAAGACTTTTTTAAAACAATATAATATTAAACGAATTATATTTTTTGACTGTGCAAAGTGCTCGTATTGGCGTTTTCTCCTAACCCTCTTGACAACGTCAACATTTGGTTTCATATGACAGGAATATAGACAACTTATAATATTTATAATGTAAGGCTTAAAACGTGTTACCGTCTTTCTTCAAATAAATGTGGAAATACATAAAAACATATTTAGTACATAGAACTTCTTTCTGGTATAAAGACCTAGAATGGCGTTGAGTTCCGATAATCAACACGCTATGTCTCAAAAATTGGGCGGAAATAGGAAAGGCAATGTCTTAGCGCTAAGTTCCCTCTGCCTCCCCTTCTATATTCGAGATACAGCGTATCTAGCTAAAGAAAATAAGCTAAAATTCCATATAGACTATATAAAATATAGCTATTCATCCCTGATAAGGCGCATTTACGTTTATTTTTAATTTAAGTAAAGAATAAATAGAAACACATATATAAGTATACTGCACACATTACATACAAACAACATTATTGTTTATTATTATAATCTGTACTCATTAAATTAAAGTAAAATTGGTCTATTCTCATGTCTTTGAATTGTCTGTCAGCGTATGACAACAGAATAGAAAATGATGAACAATGAAGTTGTGATACGTGAATATAATTGTACGCACCAATTATGTCTTGAAATATGGTTGGCTACAGAAAAGATGAGTCGTTGACTCCAAACCAGAAATTAATAGCTGGCTGTATTTCCGGTATCGTCACACGGTTCACCATTCAGCCTCTAGATGTACTTAAAGTCAGGACACAGCTACAGAAAAGAATGACCAAAGGAAAACAACTTAATGTATATGAAACATCCAAAAAAATTCTTTTCGAAGAAGGCATATTTGCTTTCTGGCATGGGCACAATCTGGGCCAGGTAATAAATATGCATTATTGATAGCAGTTACTTTTTATAGCTCATGGGAACAAGAGCGTGACTGTAAACGCGACAGGTTGTGGATTCGATTCCCACTTAAGGAAATAAAATATTTAATATTTTCATTTCATCGTTCCGCTGTCCGGGAAAAAGAGTTTTGCAAAAAGGTGGGGAGGGAGTGTCTTAACACTAGGCTCACTTGACCTACCCTGTTACATGCGAGATACAGCGTAAAGCTAAAAAAGAAAGAATAAATTATAAGACGCGACCGTCAAAACATTATAAAGTTGCCATATCTAATAATAATCAATTATTTAATAAATAATTAATGAATTATTAAAACAATATATATACGAGTGCCTGTTTCAGATGCATTCAATACTCTCAACGACCAGTCAATTTTATGTTTATGAAGTCACAACTAAATTTATGCATAATAGTTCCGTTTATCCTAATTACAAGTGAGTATCTCTTTTTTTATTTTTTTTTATAAAAAAATAGTAAAACTTACAAATTAATATTAATTACTAGCGGCCCGCCCGCGGCTTCGACTGCGTGACCTACGTTATTATTAATTTCTGTCTTCATGAGTACCTACGTCCTATAAGTGACGACCATGCAAAATTTGATACTCCTAGCATTTGTAGTAACGAAGTTTCATACGAACTTTCCACCCCAAAAACAACCCTACGTCCTAGCACATGTAGTTTCTGAGATTTCGTGACGAGTGAGTGACCTTCCGATTTTATATATATAGATATAGATTGTTTATACTCAAATTGTAGTAATGGCTTCTGTCAATGGTAATTTAATAATCAGAAAGAAAACTAAGGTGATTTTGCACGAAATTACGTAGGCACAGTGAAAATTATTAAAGTACAAATATAATATTCGCTGTGGTTTTTATTTTAGTGTTGTGGCTTTATTTGTATACAAAACATTATTACCTTTCATATTAACTAAAATATCATATTAAAAATAATTTTAAAACTGACTTTAAACAGTAATATATATGCGTACTAGTGGACACGAACGCGGCTACGCCCGCTTGTACTATACGAATATTTATTAAATATATTTATGAAATTATTTTCAATTTTCAATAGAAAGATGCGCTAAGCAAGCTCATTTTGGGTGACGTTTTCTAACAACAAACTTTGCAAATCGATGCTTAGCAACGACGGTTGTTATTAACATGGCAGAATAAATTGCATGTCAAATTAAAAAGTATTTTAATATATTAGTATATATCAACAAAATTACAAATATAAGAAATAAAAGTATCCTATGTTCATCCCGATACCCTTATGTATCTCTATATGAGTATTTTATCACAATTAAATTAGCGGTTTGGGCCTGATTGCGTAAAAGACAGACAGACAGACAGACAGAGTTACTTTCGAATTTATAATATAGGTATGGGTGGATGTAGGTATATAGGTATGGATGGATAAATAAATATTTTTTGTTTTTTAAGCATCTATTTGGATTTTTTTAAATATTTATTTATATTGACAATAAAAATATATAACAAAGAAAAACTTGGATAACAATGACTGCGGGAATGGCCTACGAAGCAATTTACTATTGCCTTCTACACATGGACAATAAATCCATAATTTAATTAAGCACAAAAAATGGTTTTAGTTCTTGAGATAAGCGCGTTCAACCATTCAAAATCCATTATTATCTTTTCGCTAGGGCTGTCCTAGAATTCGTATGCGGCATCTGCGCCGGTTCGTGCAGCGCTACACTAGTAACACCTCTTGAAGTGATAAGAGTAAGACAAATGTTGGTAAAGGAACAGTATAGAGGGTTTTTGAACGGTGCAAGGGCTGTATACAGATCTGGTGGCATCTTAGCTTTTTACGAAGGATGGGCGGCAGGCGTGTTAATGGTTATTCAATTTTGTTTTTATTTCAGTTCCAGTTTTTATTTTATTATTAAGTCTTCTTTGTAATAAGGCGAGTGTGGAACTGTAAATGCGATTGGTTCTGTGTTCCATTCCCAATCGAGGGAATGAAATATTTATTGTGTTTATTTCTTCGCTCTGGTGTCGAAGTATAGCGCGCCGTTGAGTTCCACCACGGAGTCTCTTAATACTAGATTCCCTCTGCCTATCCTGCTCGGTGAAGCTGAAAAAAGAATATGTCAAAATAATTGTTTAAAAGTAACCTAATATACATAGAAATATAATATATGCGCTAATCTAAAAAAACTAGAAATTTTCTAATTAATAAATTACAGCTAGGACCTCAAGCTGGAATAACATTCTCAGTATTCAGCTTCCTTCAACCAATGTTCCTAAATTACTTTTACTCGTGTAACGGGGACTGTACCCATTCGAAGGCCAACGCTCACAGACCGGAACACCTGCTCTACGCCACCACCGCAGCTGGTAGCATCGCTGGCTTCGTGGCCAAAATTTTAACCTATCCTCTAGATTTGGCAAAACGACGTTTGCAAATTGGTGTTAGTATTTATACATTTTTTTTGTATCTAATTTTTATTTCAAGTAGCCACCAGAATTCGGGGGAAATGGGAAGCGGAGTGTCGTAACACTTGGCTCACTGATATTTCATTTGGTTCAATAATTTTCGCTCAGTAAATAGTCTAACGCGTTCCAACGTAGCTTGATCAGGGCATATGGCTTTAAATAAGCGCTTAGAGGATTTCAAGAGACGCGGGTTCAAATCGTTTAAATGATTATGTGTTTTCTATAAAAATATTTTTCTTTTCTAAGTGTAGAATAAGACAAAAAACCTTAGAATGGATAAACACCTTATATTTGATAGAGAACAATTCAGTTCAATTTCATTTAAAATATACTAGGCTAAATGCGCTATAATAATCTTTAGTTATATTTAAAACACAGCTACATATTAAGTAAAAGACACCTTGATATGAAGGTGTCTTCATTCACTTAATTTTGCATGTTTATTGATTTTTCTAATTTTGTACAAGTACAATTGTTAAAGTTATATTGTTTTCCTTAGTACAATTTGTTGCATTTTTATAATTTGCATTTTTTTTTAATTTCGTCCATTCTTTGCGCAAATCGGGGTAGGCAAACAGAATCTATTGTCATCTATAGTGATAGATTTCTAGAGATTCTCCGAGTTCTAAGATATCCATTTTTTAGCTTCGCGCTGTTTCCTGTACATGGCAGGGTTGGCAGAGGGAACCAGGAAACCTAGGCCTAACTCATTTCGTTCCCACTAAGACACTAACGTTATCCGATTTTTCGCCAAGCGGAACTCTCCTTTGCGGTTTGCCCCGTTACTCGAGCGAAGAAATGAATATATATATTAAATATTTATATTATATACGCTTGTTAATTTTAGCTATGAAATATAATTAAAAAATGTGGACTAAAATTGTTGTAAAAAAATGTTATATAATTCTGCTATGTGGGGCCAGCATTATTATGTTATATTAAGAAATTATGCCTCTGCTCGAACGTCAGCAATAATAATTTACAGTTATTATTATTGCCCTACTTTCTATTTAGTCCACATAATATTTATATTTCGCTTTAGTATAACAATTTACTTTATTAAAATTAAATTCTGTATTTTTTTTTAGTTTTACTCTGTGCCCCGCATGTAGCAGGGAAGGCAGAGGGAGGCTAGTGTTAGGACACTCAGCCACCCTCTCCGAAAAATCCGGCATTGCGTGTTGAGCGACGGGACCGCGCTTTTGCCTCCATACCAGAGCCAAGAAATGAAAATATTAAATTTCCTCGAATGGGAATCGAACCCACAACCTTTCGCATTTACGACTGCCTTCAATTTTATTACGTAAATAAATATTGGATAATCTAAATTCTAAAACATGCAAATATTAACAAATTAAATGGTCGTGACTGTTCACGGTCGCATTATTATAAGTTAATCTTCCTGAATATGTTGAAATATATGTTTAAAAATAATAAAAATAACATTTTTGTATGTTCAGAAATGTATATTATGAAATACATAGCTCTTATGCAAAGGTACCTAGTATTTTTTGTGAGCTATGTGGTAGTGGTTGTCGATCCTATGACTTATCGTAATTTATTTTTGGAACCTTATATATATATTATATTCATATTTAAAGATACTTCTTAGAAAACAATAAATATTTTACTATTAATAAAAAAAAAAATCCAACTTTTATTACAGAGCCATAAGCCCGATGATAAATTTTATACACCCAGTACATCAAGAAATTTAGTAAAATGCACCAAACTTATACAGTGTATAACACAAACAGTGAAGATTGAAGGGTTCTTGGGCCTGTACCGTGGTATAGCAGTCACCATATACAAAGCCCAAATGACCAACATCGTCACGTTCTCGACTTACGAGCTCGTATGCTATTTGATAAGATAGAGCGAAATAAGAAAGTGCGAACATATTATTATGTAAAATAAAATATTGTATTATTTGAATCAATTTTATTTGACTTATATTATATTATAAAATTATAATTGAGGCCCTTCGCTAAAACTTGCCGCGCTTACTATACTGCGACGGTTCTGGGTTCGATGCCCACTCGAGGAAGTGAAATATTTGTTTCGTTTATATTTCCATTTCTTCGCTCTGGTGTCGAGGCGGCGTTGAATTCTGCCACTCAACACCCAATGCTTCCAAAATTCGGCAGAAAATGAGGAATGGTTATTCAGATTCTTAAGCTTTATTACTATAAAGTTTCATCTATATTTGTTCAGTAGTTTTTGTGTGACACATTTGTTCATTAACAAATATCCAACTTCCTAAACTTTCAAATTAATAATACTCATATAGAGATACTTGGGGGTCCCGGGATGAACATAGGATACTTTTTTTTCTCATATTTGTAATATTTTCGATATATACCAATATATTAAAATATTTATTAATTTGACATACAATTTATTCCGCCATGTTAATAACAACCGTCGTTGCTAAGCAACGATTTGCAAAGTTTGTTGTTAGAAACCGTCACCCAAAATAAGCTTAACGCATCTCTCTATTGAAAACTGAAAATAATTTCATAAATATATTTAATAAATATTCGTATAGTTCAAGCGTAGCCGCGTTCGGGTCCACTAGTAATAATATAAATAAATAGTACATTAGGATAATATTTGGAAATTGATTTCTTTTAATTTCACTTTATATCCCGTTTATAGAATTGCTGAGTCAGCAAACTAACATTGAAACAATGTCTTGGTATCAGAGCGAGGGAATGAAAATAATGTACTCTCCCATGTAGAAATCGAACTCACACCATGTTCTGTTTAATTTAGAAATTTTAAATATTTAAAATATTATTCAAATCAAAGGAGTAGTAACGATGCTGAAAAAACATAGCAGAATATAGCTTATGGTGTCATAAATAGGTATAAATATAAATAAAAAGAAAAAAAAATTATGTAAAACATTCGCATTTATTTTTCTTTGGCTTATACATATATGTATGTCATGGTAACTTTTTAAAATAATTATACAATACAGATAATCAATTTCAATTTTAATTTTTTTCGACACAGACAGTAGAGATGGATAAAGTTAATGACTAGCTCATACTACGAAAGGTATTTCACAGAAACAAATGAACGATTGCCAAAAAAGTATAAAAAAATACTAACAGCTTCCAATATATGTATTATAAACGTATTTACTACTTAATTTGTACCTGAAAATAGAAATTTAATATAATTAATTAAATTTTACTCTTTAACTAACTAATTGTTTTTGCAATTTCTTATACTAATTAGAGTTGTAATTTACCTAAGATTATTTTAGAGAAGTGTTGTAAATCAGTGCCAGCCGTGCGACAGCGACTCGCTCTCCCAACCGTGATGATGATGTTCCTCCTCGTGATGCACAGGTACGAACACCTGTTTTTCCACCTCCACCTTCTTAATTACAGGTACAGGAATGTGCTGCACTACAGGCACAGGCACGTGCTTGATTACAGGCACTTCCTTGTACACAGGCACTTCCTTGATTACCGGCACATGTACCGGGTAAGGAACTTTAGACACATGGTGGTGATGGATTGTATGCACCTTGTACGGAACGTGGATGGTCACATGTTTGCTGAAACAAGTTGTTTTAATTGTTAGTTTATTGTTATTTTACCTTTTTTTCTAATAAATAATCACTTAGTTCTAGGGGGGAGAGAATTAGGGTGCCGCGTGAGAATTACTAATACGCAATATTTATGTAATTTTTTTTTCTTATGTAACCAAAACAAACCTACTTATATTAAAAATTTCGCTAACTGTAACATTAAAAAAGGCTATAGATATTTAAGAGGATTAGCACAGAGCACAGATATATGTATGTAAATGAACAACACACGCTCTACATTATGTTACAAACACTAAAACCGTTAATTCTCACATTATGTAATATAGTATGTAAGTTATATATTTCATAAATGTTATATCACAAAATTAAAAAATAAAATACATTTACGTTATCAACTTGGAAACGGGGGTGACCTAGAAAAAATAGTATTTTCAAAACTAATATAGATATAGGTGTTTATTAATATAGTATTTACAATCTTTCTTCAAGCGGTTGAAGCTGATGATGACTTTCATAAAAAGCAAGGAAACTTTACTAAGCACCTAATTAAAACTTAACTATTTTCACATATTTGAATCGTTTCCTTTTACAACTATGTACATACTATTCGAAAGCTGTGATCGAATATCTCACATATCTTTGCAATTTTTTTCTTTTTCATATATCTACTAATGTTTATATATTTCCAGTAATTATATAGGTACCTCTCACTAATATACTGATATAGTTTATTTTGATATATTACTCATCTCATGAGTCATTAAGTCCAAAATAAACTAATACTACTTTAATTATTATTAAGATCGAATACTTATTAAAAGTGAAGCCTTTTTACGTTCTGGAGATTGGAGCTGTAAGGACGTACAAACATACATTCAAAATGTATAAATCAAACTTAATATTTAAATGAACCAACATTTATGTGATTACATAACTGCGGGAAGGAGCTATGCATTAATAAAAGCCTTTCACTAGAAGTGTCCGTATATCAGATTAAAGTTTCTGAAATAATTCTAAATGTTACGTTCTCGTCTCGTCTTTAAAAAACTTGAAATTTGAAATGGACACTTAAGACGCTGTGGCGCAATTAAGACGTGTCTAGAACTACCTACTTATGTGATATATCTTAAGATCGAATGTGATATATCCTAATACACATTTTAAGACATTTCTCAAGTTTCATGGGCAATATAAAGACAATTGAAAAAAATACTGGACTCTCTTAAAAACATATTATAAATATAGAAAATGTAATTCTAATTTTAAGTAATTTGTAATTAAAAATAAATAATGAAAAGAAACGTATATGATAACAAAATGTATGGACCATGAGTCTGTAATATTAGAAAGTAGTAGCAATAATAAAATTAGGATATTGGAATAACTTGAAACACTAATAAATATTAATAAAATATTGAAATTAACAATATGTTTACTATAAATTCAATTTAAAAGTTTTTTTTCTTCGAGTTAGTACTTTCAAATCAAATGGGAACTCAGTAAATGATAAATCTAAGCCGGGAGATGACCGGACCATTTCACCGACAAACAGCTTAAGAATGTAGCCATGTAACGTTCTAGGCTATGTAACCGCATGGTGGTGACGTAATTCCAGTTATAATTCTAGTTATAGTTCCACAGAAAAAATCTTTTATGTCATACATAGTAATATTTGTACTGCAGTGCGGTACAAATATTACTATGTATATATATATAATTATTTATATATATATATATATACATATATATATAATATATATATATGTCTGGTGGTACTTTAGTGATGATTAAAAGACTTTTTTTTTTGCGTTCCGCACACCTTAAGGTAAGCAGAAGGAACTAAGTATTAAGACACCGTTTCTCATTTTCCACCGTCCTCTGGAAGCTTGTTGATACTCGACACCAGAGTGAAGAAATGAAAATATATAAATATTTAATTTCCTCGAGTGGGAATCGAATCTACAACTTGTCGCGTTGCCAATCACACTTTGTGCCATCACCATGACTGACCTCAGTTTACTTGGTATCTCATATATCAAAAATAAATATACAAAATAAAATTAAAATATATAGCCTATTTTGTCTTTGTGGCAAAGATAGTAAATTTTTATATATTTTTTTAAAATCCACAAGATATTTTATTATTTTTAAATAGAAGAGATTATTCAAAGCAACCAGGTCCAGTCATTATTACCAATTTATCCACTAAATGTTTTAAAAGAAAGCTAAGTGGATGCGGTCCACAGCAATTATTCAGTTATTTCGGTGAAAACACGAAAAATATACATTAAGTTTAACGCTCGAATAATTTTTATAACTTTTATAGCTCAAAAGAATAAGACATTTTAAAAATAAAATAAACCCCAGTTTATATATCATTAGAAACTTATTAAAGCAGCGAACGTCTTTGTATTACGTGTTCTGCTTTTATTTAGTAAAAATTTTCCATTTCAAAGCAACGTCCTTCGCATTTCACGCACTTTCTTTTATTTTTAGTGTTCAGTCACGTAAGAGGAACACCATGCGTGAACAGTTAGGTCAAAAAGGTAATTTTATATTTAAAATAATAAAAACACATAAAATTACCAAAAAAATTGTAAAAGATCGCGAAATATACATACGAGTATAATATACATATTAAAATAATCACTGTAAATTACGACCATATAATATAATATAATATAATAAGGTGTATTGAATGAGTGGTTAGCAAAAGAACTACTAAAACGTACGCGTCTCTATAATAAAAAGAAAAGAACGATCGTAGTATAACGAAACTGCAGTTCTTTTTGTTGGCCTAAATTGTGAACTTGAACCAAATGTGGTCTTATGAATTGGTTTTTATTGGGTACAAATATTATGATTTAAAAAAAGTATTAAGTACTTACTGTCCTCCACCTCCAGGAGTAGGGACTGCTACAACGGCAACAACCAAAAGGGCGAGAAGCTGAAATCATTTTAACATATGAATATCATAAAAATAAAATAAATCAGCTTCACGCTGTATCTCGCACATAGCAGGTTAGGCAGAGGGAACTTAGTATTAAGACAATCCGTTCCCCACATTCCATCGAATTCTAGAAGCATTGTGGAACTCAACACCGGGATTCGCCTCTACACCAGAGCGAAGAAATGAAAATATAAATTCAAATGGGAATCGAACCCACAACCAGCCGATTTTACAGTCACACTTTGTGCCCCGCCCCGCCCCGTCACGACTGGCTTCAATATGAATATAGATTCTTTAAAAAAAAAAAAAAAACAAATGAGTGCATATTTTAAACATTTTCGATCTCCTACTTTACTTACGGCGAGTTTCGCGTACATCTTGCTTATTTTGCTGGACTGATTCAGAGTTTTGCTTTGCCTGCTGAGACCTGCTGGCTTTCTACTTACTCAGAACCTTCCACAAGCTTATATACGCCAGTGTTGTGTCCAACAATTGCATAATCCTTCCCCCAGGTTCCTTACCCGCCCGTTTTAACCGACCATTATAGAAAGGTGATACACATTGAACGGTTTAATGTAGAAAGGCGCATTTTCAAATTGGTGGGGAATACTCAGGTGGGGTAAAATGACGAGTGATTCTAAAAGTGCAGTGTTGGTATTACTATCATCAAAGTGTTAGCAAATGCCTATGTGTTACATATATATATTTTGTATAAAACCAATGTGAGGAGCAATATAATGATAAATATATTTATTTTAAGTTACAATTTCCTGTCGTTCTTGATTTTTTTTCGTCGAGTTATTTAATTTATTTTAACAATAACTAATATGAGCTTAGTGCTCTATTTGTCAAAATTAAAACGAGATGAAAGTTTTAGGGATATTTCACTTAAAATTGGCATTATGTAACGGTAAGTTGATTTACCTATGTGGAGAATAATTTACAACATATTTAACGTTTATCCTTTTAATTTTATGTACTTTCATTAAATAGCCTTTTATGTAGTATTTTTTTTATTTAAAATTTAATTTATAACAAATTTAATTTATACTTATTTTGTAGAATAAGTGATTTTATTCTAAAGCTCTGCGACTTCATACTAATGATTGTAACTTAAGATATATCCATTTTATTTATGCTATGCGCAATAAAGATACTATTTTCATTATATACTTGTTTTTATTTTATCTTATTTACTGTATTTCTTTTCAGTTATTTTTAATGTATGAATTTATATGAAAAACTTTGCCTGATGCGATGTTTATATTTTAATAATTATTTATAGTACTGTATAAAAAAAGTAGTTTTAATATATTTTTAAGGTATAATTCGCATACAAATTTTGTAAAGCGATACTACTACAATAATAAAATAATTATATTTTAGTCTTGAATCGGCTTAATATAGAAAGTAGCTTCTTTAAGCGATGTGATTTTATTTTCAAATAATAAATGTCTGTTTTTTTTTAATAGAATCTCTTAACTCTCTTAAAATAAAGACTAAACCTTATTAAATGAAAAAAATTTAATTTTAAAAATTAGCAAAATTTTAAGAAGAATTTAAAACTCTTCCGTTACTAAGTGGACGACAGACAACGCACAGAAATTTGTCGTACAGTTTCCTTGGGTAGTGTAGGGAAGAATTAAAGACAGAAGTATTAGAGGCAGAGACGACCTAGTGATAAGACACTCTGTCCCCATTAAGACATTTCCGTTTCCAATTTTCCGCCGAATTCACCCTTCTCACTTTGCTTCATCACCAGAGCGAGAATAGAATATTGAATATAGAGAAAATATTAAATATTTTGTTCCTCCGAATGAAAATTGAACCTACAGCCGTCTCGTTGACAGTCGCAAGGTTGTGCCCTGCGCCATAACTGCCTCTATTATACATAACTTTCATCACTATATGACATTTAGCATTAAATCATAATTATAATTTCACTTGCTTAACTGCCCTTTAAAATGAAACCCAGTAACATTTACACGATCGAATGAAAGACACGAGTAAAAACATATATGAAGCCAATTATTTTCAAAATCTTTAATATCAAATATCAAATAAATAATTTTTTTTATTATAATTTCTGTAGGTTTAATATATTTAAATAATAAAAGTTATTTATTTGTAAAATTTTCCTTAGAAAAATAACATATCAAATGATTCGTTTATTTGGTTAAAAATAACTATTAAATAAATATTTATTGAGCAATTTCATAAGTTACTATTTTGATTTAATGGTTGTAAGGCTAGCGTGTACATTCACTTTTACTATATCAATCTTTCTTTTAGTAAATTGTGTACTTTAAGACATAAAATGTTTGTTCGTTCCTCCCTCAGTGCTTCCCAATAATGATTCTAATATTTAAAGTAATTGTCACTTCCGTGGTCTCGTAATGTTAAATATATATCATAATACGTAATTTTTGTTTCGGCTTCAAGGTGTCTCCCGCACATAGCAGAGTAGGCATAGGGAGTGTTAAGACACTCCGTCCCCCAATTTCTGCCAAAGCTTAGAGCCATTGCGTGTTGAGTGGCGGAGCTCAACGCCGCGATTTGCGTCAACACCAGACCGAAGAAATGGAAATATAAATTTAGGTAAATATTTTATTTCCTCGAGTGGGGATTGAACCCACAACCATCGCGTATCAAAACACGCAATATTTCAAAAAATCGATAAATTGGGAAAAATAGAGTGTCTGGACATTACATTCTATGCCTAACTCGCGATGCGAGAGCTGCAAGAAGATAAAAAAACATACTTTAATAATTCATTTCACTATAAAAACACCATCCACGACCGTCGTACGTAAAGCAATTTATCAATTTGATTGGATACGTAATAATGACTGCATTAAACAATTAGTGTACAGTAGGGGCGAGGCTTGTTACATAAAACGAGTTCCAATTCTGTCTAATAACCGCGAGTGATACGATTATCACTGATCTTTCTGTTTCAACTTCACTCTGTATCTCGCACATAGCAGGATAGGCAGAGGGAACAGATTCCCAGGAACATAGTATTAAGATGCTTCGTTCCTATTAAGCCACTTTCGTTCCCCACTTTCCGCGGAATTCTAGAGGCATTGTGTGTTGAGTGGCAGAACTCAACGCACTTTGCATCGGTACCAGAGTGAAGAAATGAACGTATTAAATATTTTATTTCCTCGAGTGGAAACCGAACCCACAATCTCTCGCTTTTACAGTCGCACGCCCCTGGGCCACGACTTGGATCACCAAGGATGGAAGCTTTATAGGATCACTTTATTGTACGTCTCATCTTTCAAGACCATTTAAAAAAATGATTCAAAGTGTCTCTTGGTCCCTTTGTCCCTTGAAACAAATTATAAATGGAAATCCAAAAAACAAAAAAATATAGGTTTTTCATAGAAAAAAAATACAGTCGAATTGATAACTTCCTTTTTTTACAGAAGTCGGTTAAAAATCTTTACACGTTGTTATTTACAGTTCATTTCATAGAAATGCCCGCAAACTTAAGTTTGTCGTTTACAAGTTGTACTTCCCGTTGACCTACAAATTGGTACGGAGGTACGGTGGTCGATTCCGACTTACACTTATACAGTTTTTTATACACGTCGACACAGAATCGAAAAGCTAACTAACGCCACAGTAAGTACGAGAAGGCAGCTATTTTAACTCATGTTTTTAAACAACTTACTGTAATCATATGAGTATTAAGATTGTATTATACAAGAGCAAAACGAAATCATCGGTTGTTTCTAAACAACTTGTTACATACAGAACTATTTTGACGGTTCTTACATAAACTGTAACTCTCGTATCCTAATCATACAGTAATATACGGCTTATGGTATATATTGAGACAGACTTTTATAATAATAATAAGAATAGAACTCCTCCGACCGATAGACGACCTCCCGGACGCCCAAAGAAGCGCTGGTTGGATGTCGTGAAGCAGGACATGAGAGCCAATGGTCTAACCACCGAGGACGCAAAAGACCGTGCAAACTGGAGTAGGTTGAGTAGGAAGGCAAACCCTGGTAATAGCCGGGATTAATGCCAGGAAGAAGAAGAATAATAATAAGAATAGATAAGAATTGATAATGATAATTTATTTGGTCTTGTCTGTCTTCAGCCAATCATTGAATTGGTCACATCGTAATGTGCCCGGGAAAGTCGAGCTACGAAGGCATATGTGAAAAGGCGAAAAGCATATCATAATCTAGCCATTTTAGACCAGCCATATCGTTCGATATATTTTGTTATTTTTTAGGGTTCCGTATCTCAAAAGGTAAAAACGGAAGCCTTAAGGGATCACTTTGTTTTCCATCTGTCTGCCTATTAAGACCATTTATCTCCAGATTCGAGACTTGAAATTGGTATAAAACTGAACTAAAAAAATGCAGGTAAAAATGCGAGTTTCACTACGTATGTTTTCTTAATTTCCTTATTCCTACTGTTACATCTATACATCACGAAGTAGATTGCAGTGGAGAAGCGAACTTAACTTGCGCCTGGGGCAAAATACTTCTCCAGCGCCCCCAGGCGAACCCACTTAATTTCATATGTATTAAATACATATATTTAAATAGTTTTGTGGACCATTCGCGCCCCTATGGGAGTAGCGCCAGAGGCAAGAAACCCTAAAAAAAATTGGATAGATTAAAATAATATAAATTTCATTTAATATTTTATATAACAGTAGGTATAAATAACATTCATAACAAATTATACAACTCCTTAATTAATAATTATTAAATATTTAAAAAAATAATTAACAATCAGTTACATGACGGAAGGTGTAAAAAGATAATTAAATTATTATTTAATTAAATTATTATTCGTTTGAAGGTTTCACAATAATATAGCAAAGTAATTTTTCCATGCGTTACAAGCGGATATTAAGTATTACATTAAGTAATCCCCTTACATTTTGAGCGTGAGAAAAGTTTGTATTATTTTCTTTAAAGAATAGTAGTCATTTTATTATTATTTACATGTAGGTAGTTGAAAGCAAAAGCCCAGTCTTGAGTTCCGCCACTCAACACGCAATGCCTCGGAAAATTCAGCGGCAAGTGGGGAACGGGGTGTTTTAACACTGCTTTCCTTCTGCCCACCCTGCTGTTTGCGGGATACAGAGTGAAGCTGATTGAATTTTTGAACCTTAATTTAATTTACTAGTGATCCTCATGACCAATTTCTGATAGAGGCGCCAAAGTTATTGCAAACAAGTACGCAAGACATACCACAGTTTATAAATATGCAACCAGATCGTATCTGGAGATCTGCAAATATGATAGGTTATATTACTTAAAATATGTATTATACATATATAAATTACAAACTTGTTGGAATTCAGAAGAAATGTTTCTTTTAGATCCAATCCTGACATTTTTATAAATGTATCCTAATACATCCTCGAGGCAGATGTGGCGCAGGAACACAAGCGTGCGATTGTTAACGAGACGGTTGTGGATTCGATTCCCACTCGGGGGAAAGATATATTTACTTAATATTTTCATTCCCTAACTCTGGTACCGAGGCAAAATGTGGCATTGAGTTCAGCCACCGAACACGCAACGCTTCAATAATTCAGCAGATGCGGCTGGACGTAAGTGTTAATAAATAACAGAGTGTCTTAACACTAGGTCCCCTGGTTTCCACTACCTACCCTAACTACCTAACTAAAAACAAAAATTCTCAATGAAAAATTGAAAATTCTAAACTCCTAAAGGTGCATTAAGAGATTACCTAAGAAGTTATTACTTAAATTATACCTGCATACTACAGTATAATATGTTAACAACCCAGTTAATATTTTGCAGTGTATTTGTTCATGTTTATCTCGGCCAGCGGTTGCGGTTTGCCAACATATGGAAGATATACAATCCGATTTCAGATGTGCTTCGGTGAACTCACAAATTAAGATAGACACCTGCGAACAACTCAAAAAAATATTACGTTTTTTTTTTATCTTTTCAACTTCACGCTGTACCTATCCCGCAGTTTCACTTTGTGTCCCGTACATGGCAGCTTGGGCAGAGGACACCGGAGAACCTAGTAATTGTTGTGTCCATGAGTGCATTAGGGGCCAAATTAATTTGTTTTAAGTTTTGACGGGATAGAAAGTATACTAGTTGATACATATAATACATATGTATATATAGATTAATTAGAATTAGAACGATGAAGATACTTTTTATCCTACGATAGCTATTACGCTAACCCAGGATATTGAGATTTACCAAAAACAAATTGAATCGCCTTAAGTTGTTAAAGAATTGTTTCATTACAAACAGAATTAATTGGAACGGAACAATTAGCGCATGAATAAATATTGTTCAAATGGTTATTATGTAAAATAACACATTTATATATATTGTAGGCCTCCGCGCCGTGGTGCACACAAGGGTGTGATTGTAACTCGACGGTTGTGGGCTCGATCCCTCGAGGAAGAGAAATATTTATTAACGTTTATATTTCCATTTCTTCGCCTTAGTGTCGTTGCAAAGCGCGGCGTTGAGTTCTGCCACTCATCACGCAATCCCAGGATTCGGCAGAAAGTGGGGAACGCAGTATTAAGACAGTCTTAACAGAGTAGGTTCCCTCTGCCTACCCTGCTGTGTACGGGATACTGCGTGAAGCTGATAATAAAACAAATAACAGATTCTGTCTGTCAATAAGTCTATATTATCGAGAGGTGCGTCTCGACGATGCACTTTCATCTTATCACACCGGTAAAGTAGATGACCTCAGTGTCATCTGTATTCTAGTCCGTACCTACCTACTATAAGTTATACAATATTCTAATACTTCACTCACAGTGTAGTCTATACTGTATACTATAGTTTTATGACTCAAATCAGCTTCACGCTGTATCCCGCACACAGCAAATTCAAATTCAAATTCAAAATATTCTTTATTCAAATAAACTTATAATAAGCACTTTTGAATCGTCGATGAACATATGAACAAAAAGCTACCACCGGTTCGGAAGGCAGTTCTGCTGAGAAGAGC
>DWNA01000709.1:0-19863 GCA_018249835.1 Heliconius besckei | reverse complement strand
ACGTAAGAGAAATATAAAGACATGAAGCAGCTACTACCCTATATACCTCCGGTGCATCATGCACTACCACATGCAGAGAATATGTAAATTCTTGTAATGACAATGTAATTGCCGTCTAAAATAAAATTTTATGTGTTGTTATGAGTATTTGTAAACAAAATTATATTAAAATGAAGTATATTTTAAGCGATATTTGAATTTTTTAAAATTGAAATTAAACGTTTTTTACAATTGCGTAATTTTGAAAGTGGTGTAAGTCCATTTGCAGCACATAAATATGTGTTATCGTAGTCTAATTAGCCAAAAACACATTTATATAAACAAATTAAATGTTGATAAAACAATAGAAACAACGCCAGGCCTCATATGATTTGCCTATATTTTTAAATCAACAAATATGCTAACCTTTAATTTTCTCGACACAAAAGAAAATGGACTTACACCACTTTAAAAATAAATGGGCCATATAATATATATATATACTATCAGCAAATGGAGACGCGAGAGCTGCGACACGGGAGAGGTCGTCATCGATTCATATTACTTAATAGAGAACAGTGTCGACAATGGAAGTTGAGTGTTGAGTCCACTGGCCGCTGCGTGTGTGTGCGGCGTCCAGGGATACCGGCAGGTACTTTCAGTTTCCGTAATGTGAGAGCTAACAACCGGTTTGGTCGTCACCGCAGTGCGAACTTGACGAGCGTTACTAATATTACTTTCAAAAACAAAAAACGATTCTTTTAAAAGTAAGCCATTAACATTTTACTTTTTAACAAAATAATGAATTACTAGGTGACAAGTGAACGCAGACAGATAGTCTGATATGAAAACGCGCTTTGTACGAATGTTCACGTTTACCAGTACTCGTATCGCCGAGTTACGTAACGGTAACGCGAGCAGCGCGTCTCTTCCTTCACGCCCGTCTCGTGGCGCGCGGGCCCGCGGTGACGTGTAGAAAGGCGACGGCGTGGCGACTCCGACACACCGCCTCAGTGGGCTCACTCTGCCGCCATGGCGCGCCCCAAGCAGTCGCCTCGCCACGCAGCCTCCTACGTCGAACTGCCGCCGCGAGGACCAGGTATTTACTGCTTCTCGCCACATCTATTATCAATGAAAATTATCTTCAAATGTTTTATTATGCCGTTTCGAGGCTATCTGCTTCATCGAGTCCAAAGCGGGGAAGCTTACGGCACCCGAGGATCTGTTAACGTGGACGAGACAACATATTGTTGCAGCTTCTTGGTGGTATCATTGTACGCGTGGTTTAAGTCATTATTTGTGTGAATCGTAATGTCTTCAAATTTTAATGATACAGCATGATAATCGTAGTCATAGATTTTAATAATAACAAGCCTTTTTTCAGTGTCTTGGAATTTTTAAAATACAGTTATATGTATATGTTACATACATTCAACATATGTATTGATATTTTCATCTGCTTGCCCTAACTCACCATAGGCCTCCCCCAATTTCTTCCAGCGTCTCTTAATCATGGGTTAATTTAAGCCATATCGAATGTAATGTGCAATTCTGAGGCTGGGACAGAGTGCATCTGTAAATTCGTTTTTATTTCATTTTATTAAAATCTTTTACTTTCTTTATTCTAAAAATATTAATTAAAGTAAACTTCCACATTATTACAGTGTCTCACGAAGAAGATTTTAACTAAAAATGTTTTTCATTTATATTTAATTATCATACTTGTAGCGTATAAGCAATTCCTTATACAATAGTAGTTATAGAACATCGACGTTTTGGGCGATGACATCGGCGAAGCCTACTGCAGCCTATGTCCGCAACATGTATGGACACACGCTTAAATCGATAACTTAGTAGATCGTGAATGAACGAACTGATAATACATTTTATCCGAGAGTGTTCCGCTCTATTTGCATTCTGTCGACAGAGAAAAGTAATATATTGTACATCTTTTATAAAAATTACATTTGAAAATGGATACATCGGTCTGACTTTCGAATTAATATGGTTAATATTACAGTATGATCGACGAGTCGTCCGTAATGTAAATAAGCTTATATCATATTATTTTCATGTGATATTCTAGTGGAGTCGCTGATCTACTGGCGGTCGGCGGCGCGGTCGGGCGCGGCGCTGGGCGCGGGCCTGGCGCTGCTGGTGGCGCTCGCGTGCTGCTCCGTGGTGTCCGTGCTGGCGTATAGCTCGCTGCTGGCCCTGTCCGTGGCTGTGGCTTTCCGCATATACAAGAACGTTCTGCAAGCAGTCCAGAAGACCAACGAGGGGCATCCCTTCAAGTACGTTATTGCACACTTTTACACTCGCTGGTTACTGGCTAGCCTAAGTTTAATGTAATGAATGAACACTTGTGTTTGTTCAGGCGTCGCCCGTATACACGGTCACTTCAAACGGTAATAGTTTCTTTATTATTGACATATAAAAATATTTCTTTTTGATGTTAATATTATAAAAATACCTTTAATATGCCGTTAGGTACCAACAATTAGATAAGGTTTATGAATTATTTGTTTAAATATAAAATTATCTTCACGCTGTATCCCGCACACAGCAGGGTATGCAGAGGGAACCTAGTGTTAAGAAACTCCGTTCCTCACTTACTGTCGAATTTTTTTATGCATTGCAAGTTAAGTGGAGGAACTTAACGCTAGGCTTTTTGCCTTGTTGCCGGAGTGAAGAAATGAAAATATAAAAAAATATTATTCGTTCCCTCGAGTGGGAATCTTACCTACAACATTGCACCTGCTGCGCCACGACGGCGTTGCTCAGGTTACTAAGGTACTTATTTATTAGACAAAACTTTTTATATTACTTTCTATATATTTGTACTTAGTTCTTAAACACAAATTGGAAATTGTTTAAAATATAAGTATCTAATCTAACTGTAACTGTAACATTGTTTTTTTGTGATGAACCATTTATTTTACTATCTTCTTAGTCATGTTAAGCTGTTCGGCGGCCTCTATAATTATTTAATGCATATGTATTATATAATAATAAATATGTGATGATTCTCAGATGGCTGCTGGAGAAAGACATCAGTGTGCCGGCGGAGCGCGCACAGTCGCTGGCGGCCGCCGCCACCGCGCACCTCAACGCCGCGCTCGCTGAGCTACGCAGGTACTTATTCTTATGAAGAAACTTAAAAAAATCAAGCAAGGTAGGCAGAGGGAACCTAGTGTTAAGACGCTCCGTTACCCACTCTTCGCCGAATCTTTTGAGGCATAGCGTTTTGGGCGACGGAATTCAACCTAAATAAAAAATTTTAAAACCTAAATAAAAGTTTTAATAAAAAGTCGTTACTATTTATCATTTGGTTAATGAATACTGAATATTAACTGTTGGTTCACAAATAAATCTCACACTATGTACGAGTACAATGCTTGCAGGCTGTTCCTGGTGGAGGACCTGGTGGACTCGCTGAAGTTTGGCGTGCTGCTGTGGTGCCTCACGTACGTCGGCGCCTGCTTCAACGGCATCACGCTCATCATACTTGGTGAGTATACTTTACACCGTTTTTTAAATCTTTATGCGGGCTACAGCGTTAGGAAAATTTATAATATCGGGAGTGGAACTCACGTTCACTGCCAATTAATTTATAAATTCTTAACGATCTTCGTCGATCTTTAGTGGGGGAATTTTATTATAAAAATATTAATATTATAGATATTTAAATAGATAGATTTTTTACAAACTCTCTTTCAAAGCAGCATATTAATATGACTTTATATAGAGATTTTGAACTAGTTTCAATCGTCAAATAAAGTTTTTGAAGATTTAAACTTATGTTTTTGTCAACTGCACTACAATGGCGTTAAAATACATAATATTTTAAATTTTAAGAATAATAATATAATTATGGAATTAATTGATTCTAAACTGAGATTGAATTTTATTTGTTTGCTGTGTTCTCTTACAGTTCACACTTGACTTTCAGTTGAAAGTAGGCCATTGTAGATCAGAGCAGGTCATTGCTCGTAACTGTTGTTCTCAATACGATCTCGCTCAATCTCGATTAGAATGAAAACATATTTTGTAACCTTAAAGCGTGTTTTTCTGACATTGACATTTACATATATTGTTGCCAATAGACCGATAATGCGCCGCGCAGTGATTGTTGACATAACTATTAGCCCAACATCCAAAGCAATTAACAAAGCTGAAATTTTGAGGATTATTAGTCTAATATTAGATGATTATGATGATAGATTAAGACAGTATGCCTACTCACTAATTTGAAAGTGGGGCCCTTTCAGAGGTTGCCCCAAATAACGGTATATCTCTGTCTGGGAGGACGATTGAGCCATTGGTTTGGTCTGGGTGCCTATGAGGGTCTTGAAGTAGTCCGTAATCAATATATTTAAAATTAAATCATGATAGTTTAACGTCATTTGCCCCAATTTTACCCAACGTTTTTCAACCTTTAGGACGTTTGGCAAGAGTAAAGAACCAGTTAAGGGTCTGGTAGTAATAAATATACTTTTTTTACATTATTCTTAAAAATTTAAATACGATAAATATTTAAAAACGAGCGTTTCTATTTTGACGTAGCTGGATGCGTACCTTAATTCGGCGCTATCTCTGAAAGGTCCCCACTTTCAAGCCAGAGAGTATGCATACAGTTTTATTTATTTAATTTTACATATTAGACTATAAACCTCAAAATGTATACTTTGCTATAATAACGTAGGACTGGGGGCCCTGGGATCTTGGTCTATATCCCACATAATGACACATGAAAACCTCGTGAAGGCCGAAAAAGAAAAATATCTAAATATTTGGACGTAGCTCATAAAATTACCGCCATATTGGATGTTAACAGCTTAATACCGAATAGCCTCAACCAACGTCTTAAGAGGTTATCGCTTAGCTGTTGGGTCAAAAACCGGATGCAGACGACAATTTTACTTGAGATGGCGTGTATTGTGAGCAGGTTCCTCTCTCTGGTTTGGACCCTTGTCCCGCCTTCGGAAGAGTGTTTTTTTTAATATTCTTAAATGTATTTTTTACAAAATATATAAAAATGATAAATTTATTTCTCTAATGTAATAAAAGTATATATTGTATATAATAATAAATGTTTTATTTACAAGAGGCGGCGTAGTACAATATGATATGTATATGTTTCAGCGTGGATAGCGTTGTTCACATTGCCCAAGGCGTACGAGATGAACAAGGCGCAAGTCGACGGCAACCTGGAGCTCGCGCGCGCCAAGATCAACGAGATAACCGCCAAGTATGTGCTAACATAATAACACACGTTACGTCATTTTTTTTCTCTCCCGCCTTCTTATCATGTTTAGTCACATTTTTGAGACTTAATTTTACCTAGAAAAGAGTAATCAATAATTATGCTTGAGGCCGCTGTAGTGGAATGCACAGCACCTGACTGGTTGTGGGTCCACACTCCAGGAAGTAATTATTTTCTTATCATCGCTCTGGTAACTAGATTAAGCGCAGCATTAAGTTCTGACCACGTAAGTAAAGAACTTGATCGGTTTTCAAGAGGCGTGAATTCTAATCCTGCTACGTTCAAATAAAAAAATGTTTATGGACACTAAAAATGTTAAAGAATAGCTATGAGTCTTTATCTATATTAGAGCCAATTGTGATAAATTTTAGTAGTCCACTAGTTTTCTAATCATGCCTCAGGCGTTACTCCCAAAGCGGTGAATGGTTCGCAAAACTATTTAAATATATGTATTTAATCAAATATATAATATGCATTTGATGTAATTATTAAAGGACCATTCATTTAAAGCTAAGCTTGAGCCTAAGATTTTATTCATTTATTAATTTGGGAATATATTTTACATATGAAATTAAATGGGTTAATCTGGGGATCTCTGAAAAAGTATTTTGCCACGGGCGCGAGTTAAGCTCGCTACTCCACTGCAGACTATCGCCAACGACTTCCTAATTGGGTGGTAGAAAGTTTCCAACCATTTTCTCTATTGAAGTTAGTATGTTGTTATTTCAATAACCTCACAGATCATTCTATAAATATATCTGTTCTCCTTAGCGAGGATGAGTGGTTTATCAAATCTTATGTAATGTAACCATCTTTGATATAGGAGATGTGTTCCTTCAACCTAACACCGATGGGATTCTTTGTTTCACCAATGTATGGTAACAGCCACAGTCATAATATAGTATATATATGAGGTCTCAAGAGAGCCAGTGCTTACTTTCTTGTTAGCTCCTCCTCCTCCTCTGGCTCCTTGAAACAAAAATTTACCAAAGATAATTGTGTAGGGTGGTGGTGAGATTCACCATTGAGGTATCTATTGGAGTGAATGGTGTTCCTACTGTGTGGATTACTGGTCCATTAGGATTTTTTATGACTTAACATTTAAAAAAGCTAAGAATTTACTTTCCTGTAATTCTACTGTAATTTGAATCTGATTTCGAAAAATATATAATATCAAATATACGCGGATAATCCAGTTAAACAGTTTAATTTAAAACATATGATAATTACAAGATATTTAATAATCCTATATCTTATAAAACCAAGTCGCTTTTCGAGTCTGTCTGGCGTCCACCCAACGGATTTTGATGCGGTTTTCACCATTAGGTCGACTATTTTTCAAGGAAGGTATATATATAGTTTATTATACGTACATTATAATGTAAATTAACATAAATAAGATAAATGTGTATAAAGTCCTACCCGTTGAGACACTTTCACGCATACGCTGCTTTAATGGTAAGGACTACATGAAAAAAATGTACTGGAGTATTGTTCCTCTTAATGAGATCTACAAAAAAGTCAGCGATGGCATATTCGTATCTTTTAAGAATAACGTGTAGTGATCATTTGACTGTCTAAAAATAATAATTTCAATATATTTTATATTGTGAGGGATATTTTTCCATAATGATATTAATCCTTATCGTTTAAAATACTTTATTAATTTTCTACGTTAAACGAAGATAAAATTTGCTTTTTACACTATTTCGAATTTGCGAATAGTTTTAGAGAAAAACGCATTTAATTTTTGACACATCCCGCCGTTGACACATCAGCTGTATGTTACTCAATTTTCACTTATCCCTTACTCTCAGTATATAAATAAGTATATTAGTTACGTAGGCCATTTAATGTAGATCAAAACTGTAGTTTACTGTTTTTCATTTTAATAAGTACTTTAGAAGTTGTTACAATATCAAAAAATCATTGCTGCGAAACAGCTCGCCACTCGCCATGCGTCCCTCCGCGCCCCGCGACGTTTTGCTTGTACAAGCGCGTCCGCCGCGCCTGCCTGCCTTACACGCATCGGTGGTTCAGTGGTAGAATGCTCGCCTGCCACGCGGGCGGCCCGGGTTCGATTCCCGGCCGATGCATTCTATTTAATCTTCCTCACAGGCCGCCCACGTAGTGCTTTTCATCAGGGACAGAATACCCTTTTCAGCATTAACCACAAGCTCGAAAAAAAAAACCCGCCTGCCTCTTTAGCAACGAAGATTTAGATGCGTTTGCACGTATTGGATAATTGTCTAAAAATAGTCATTTAAATATATTTTAATAAGTACTTGAAAAGATTAGTAGCACAGATTTTAAATTACGGTACCTTTTAAAAAATCCTTGCTGTGTAAAACAATTGGAAGATCCTTATTGAAACTACGAAAATTCGGGTTGCATTAGGGTTTAATTAATTTTCACATTATCCTAAGTGCTTTAAAAACATACATTATATGAATAATCCAGTAGTAAAAGCGGGCAAAGCCGCAAGAGGGTTGCTAGTTTCATAATAAAACGGATAAAACTCTTTTCTTAAACAAAGTGATATTTTATTGTGTATAAGTATTTCAAATAAGATTTGGTATTTACAGAGTGCGAGCGGCCGTCCCCATCGGCAGGAAGGTGGAAAGCGAGAAGGACAAGTAGTGTGCGAGCGAGACAGCACACACACTCAGCGACACTACCACACAGTTGTTTTAGCGCTCACCGTTTGTTATATTTATTATTAATACGTATTTAATGAACATACAACATACACATTTACGTGTAAAGCTTTATGAGACGAGCGAGACTCGTCGGCGGAGATAATGTATTTGCTTTTTTGAAATTTTAAATTAAAATACTGTCGAACCAATTTGTTGTGTTGTTTTATTTATTTATTAAGCTGATTCGTCGTGTAATCAGAGGTCGTATGTATTTTTCCTATTGATACTGAGAATGCCTAGTATTTTGTCTTGAAATAATTTATTCTATGATATCTTTTTGTCATCTAGTTCTATTGTGGTAAGATAGTATAATGATACCTCTAAGAGTATGTCTATTGTAGATTAAATAATAATAAAATAATGCTACTTTTATTTAATGCTCGAACACATTTTTATTATTATGAACTATCGTTATTGTATTAATTTTTATTTAAATTTAAATGCATACATTTTGTAAAGCTTTTTTGGATGTTTAATAAAAATCTAATTAATAAAGCTTTATGTTCTCCAAAAGTATTCTTTCTAATTTGAAATTTCCCTTAAAAGGTACAGAACCCTAAAAACTTAGGCATTGACTGCTAAATCTATCGCATCGCCTTTTCATCTCCACCTCGTCCCCGAGTAATGAAAATATATCAAACTATACCCTCAAGTAATAAAATAATAATGACGGTACAAAATGACCCAGCGGCAGTTCTAAGTAAATCATATTTTTTTCACAAAGTATGACTGCTATAAAATTAATTATATTTTTCATTAAATAAATGTGTAAAAGTTACATACAATCAAACTTCCGTATGGGACAAAACTGGGACGGCGGCGGCGCTTCTAGTGTTAAACAAGAACATGTCACTTAATTGTCACAGTTATTTTAGTCTAAATTAATTTTATGTACAAGATCAATTCCTTAATACGGTACATTGTGCGTTACCTACACGTGGTACTTTACAAATTTAATACGGCAGTAAGTAAGGCAATAATTACTGCATGTGAAACATCTAAATATCCATTGCCCACTATTATACCATATTACCATTATTATAGCAGCACAAAACGTTGAAATATTATAAGATCGTATGTATGACAATTGCCAAATCTCCGTACAAGTTTGACACGCGCATGCCTGTAATCATGATGGTTTCTTTTATTTGTCCATTAGCAAGCAAGCATATACTAGCTTACTAAGTATATGGATGGATGTAGAGGATAGATTCTAAACAACAAGGAATATACACTACTGCTAGATTACGCTGATGTTTGTTATCCTGATGCTAATGAAGAGGCTCTGGACAAACTTGACCGACTTCACAATAGGTGTATTCGTATTATCTTCGGCTTACGCAAATTTGATCACGTGTCTGATTTCCGTCGACAACTGAATTGGCTTCCTGTGCGTTTACGTCGTAACTGCACAGTCTTACTATGCTTTTTAACATTTTAAAGTGATCTTCTCCTTAAATTAATACTTAAGGGAGCGTTTTCAATTGACACTTCCAAGTAAAATACCTGTACGCTCATGTGTAACTCAAAGAAAGCTTGAGTACCCTATATGTAATATCTCTTTCTATGAAAAATCCTTCACAGTTCAAGCAGTGCGCTTATGGAACTCACTACCTAAATCTATACTGTCGGGCAATCCATCTCTAAATACTTTTAAGATCAAATTAAAACAACATTTTCTTAATCTCAATAAGAATCTTTAGTAGTCGCTTTGTCTTTTTCTTTATTAATTTTCTTTTTCTGTTTCAACTCTTTTATGTCATTGTATATATTTATATGTTTGTATGTGTGTATGTTTGTATACGTATATTTATATAAGTATATTTATATAGGTATAGTAATATTGATTAATATTATGTATATTTGTATGTAGGTTTATTATTATTATTATTATTATTAACATAATATTAAAATACCGCACCCGAATCATTTCTTTTAACATCTCCTACATTCAAGGGTTTCTGGTAGAGATCTCTATTAGAGATAAGTTATCCATTGTACACATTTTTTCTGTTGTTATAAGTTTTCTGTACTTTCTTTCTTGTGTGGTACATAAATAAATGAAAAACAAAACTGTATCCCCCATTTTGTTATCTTTAAAATTAAAACAATACAACTAATTTGTATCTATATCATGTAGCATATCATCATTTGATACGCTGAGGTATAGGCTCTATTGAGCATGTTCCTTGTGCTCTTAAATTAATATCCGAAACAAATTGTGTTAAAAAGGAGACAAGTATTAACAATCTTCCTACTCCTCTTATATCCCAAATTACAGAGGATAGACCATCATAAGGCAAAATTTGTTTTCTTATTACTACCGCACATTTTAATGATTACCCCGTTACTATAATACTATAATCGTTTGTATATTTTTAAGTGTTATGGCAATATATCTGCGCTTTTGGCAGCTAATGTCAAATATGTCAAATTTCCAGAAATGTCAAAGTTTAAACGTCAGTCTGTCAGTGCTCTCTAGTTAGTGATGTAAATTTACTTTTCAGTTTCTTGAGCCTTTGACCCTGTTCCTCGACGTAAAATTATTATATTAGCTTAACACCTATAATAATAATAGAATGGATTCATTTTAAAATTAAATAAAATTTAGAACACTTTCTCCATAAGGTTTACATAATGTTAAAGTGATAAATTTAAATGATTCTAATATGATTTCGTGAAATTTGTTTAATAAAATAACAACCAATCATGAGTAGCTCAACAAGGTGAGTTGATGCTTATTTTACAATTGCACAATGTTACAGTCGCAAGTTATTACAGTGGTGATTCTTCAACCTTGCAGGTGCTAACACTAAACACACATCACAACTTTGCACAGTTGGTAGATATTGTTTTTATTTTTTTTTATATTTTATCATATTTTATTGGCATTGCTTATCTTGAAAATGGTTTGAGTTTAATTAGCTTATTAAATATCTAATCTTATGTTAAGTATTAGGGAAAAAGTTATAAAAAAGTAAATAGTAGTAAATAGTAGTAGTAAAGTAATAAGTAATAAAAATATATATATATATATATCGATCTTCTATATTTTTTTAACTAACTAGGTGTATTTTTTCCTGCAAAGCGTGGTAGTCAGCTTAAAATATAAGATATAGAGGAATGTTTATATGATTTAGTTTATATGGTAGCATAAAAGCATGGTAGATCTTACAATCATATAATGTTTAAGTAGAGATTGTGCTCGCTACCCGTGTGTGCAGTGCGGCTAAAAGTCCTAGTTTTAATGTTTATTGTTGACTAAACTCTTTTCAAATATGTCATCAGTGGTGTGAAGAAATCAAGTTAAATGTAGATTAAACAAAGATAATAAAATCATGTTATCATCTTTAAGTTATCTTCTTGAAGTTTACATTTGATTGTAACATTTGGTATATAGATGTAGACTGTCACAGAAATTGTGTAGTTTTTAGTGTTTTTTTGTTACCAATATTTTTGTAGTTAATAAAATAAAATATTTTTTTTAATATAAAAGAATTCTAATATTCACCTTTTAAATTAGATGGTAATGTGATTCTTTTTTGTTGTTTAAAAATTGGCTGTTATTTTGTAATAAATTATTTTTAATTCACATTATTATGAATAAACCTATACCTATTTTACTATAATATTTTTTTAATGAAATAATTTACAATTCTTTACAAGATTACAGTATCGATACAATTCTAAAGCCTTGACATTTAAAAACAATATTTACTAAATGCATTTTATTCTTGTACTCGTTATGAAATTTTTAAAGCATTAAAACAAATTTAGTATTAACTTACGTAGGTGGAAGGAAATTAATACATATACGAGTAGTCGTATGTACGCACAAGCACATGGTGTAGTAGCACACTGTAAGTAGATGGAGAGCGAGGACGGCGCCGTGGTCGCAGCCCTGCACAGCACCATGACCCTCCTCGTCGATAGGTAACTTTGCCAATTGTTGCCTCCTGGCACCCCATTTGCCAGTCCACTCGTCACTAGGCAGTAGGGACTCGCACCATGTGAGTATTCACATGCTTCATTACCGCCAGAGCCTCGACCCCGCGCGCGCGCTCACATTTCCAGCGGACCATCTATCGCGGCAATATGTAATGTATTAAATTGTTTTTTGCTTTGATTAGTTCTATCAGGCAGTTTCGCATTTTAAGCAGGTTCTACTTTTAATATTCTTAAATATACTAGTAGTAGTTTTTTATTGGGGCTCCGTACCCAAAGGATAAAACGGGACCCTATTACTAAAACTTCGCTGTCTATCCGTCTGTCACTGGAATGTATCTCATGAACCGAGATAGTTTAAATTTTCCCTGATGGTGTATTTCTGTTGTATATTAAATAAATATTTAACGCGGATCAGATACAACCAGGGTACGGAACTCGTTCTTGGTCTGTTTATTTAATTACCTTCCTATGTTATTCGTAATCTGTGTTTAGTATTGCATATACTTTCATATTTGATTATTTTTTAATATTCTTTAATTAGCATTTACAATTTGGTAAATTCGATTAAAAGTCGTAAATGTAAGTTCAAAATAACAGTATTTGGTATTTTTAAATGTAATCGTATATGATACGAATAAACCTGTTTTTTAACACAATGATTACTTGGAAGGATCGCGGACGATGTCATACAGTATTTTATATGTACGGTCGTTTACTGGTAACTGGTGTCTGACGTGAGTAGTTCCGTAGTTCATGAGATAAGCTTATCCAACCAAACAAACTCTTCAGGCTTGCGAGTATAATATTCCACCACTGTTGTTTGCTTATTCATGTTTATAATTTCTAATAACTTCAGTAATCCCATACAAACATTGATGACGTATTTTAATCTAAAATATTTCCTTATGCAGTGTTTCTCAATTTTCATTTTATTAGCATAGTTATTGTAACGGCCCAACTATTTGTATTTGACAGCAACCACTATCTAAATTTAATTTCCAACTCGGTGTTGTACAACAGTTTTTTATGGAACTTAGAAGAATCCTGCTGCAATCACCTTTAATTAAATTTATGGTAATGCGGTTTTTGGACATAATTGCACTCATATGTTTTTTATATGAATCTCACATCATTAGAAGGAAAATCGCATAAGGAGTTGGAAACAAATGGTTGCCAGCTATCAGTCGGCCGCAAGCCCAGGGTTGCCTGGTTTAAGCAGGTCACTAAATGTTAATAATTGGCACTCATAGTTACTCTATGAAAGTGTAACTAGTGCAAGCTAGTTGTAGTACAGTTTGTCCGTCGGACGCGTTGGAGGCAAGCTTCTCTTAAACAATAATTTGCTAATATTTTTAACGTTTATAATTATTGTCTTTTTAAATGAGTTTCGTTCAATCACCTTTACGAAGTTACGATACTCATTTCATGTGATAATAATCAAAATTTTGAAACATCTTTTTGAATAAAATAAGAAAATATGCAAGTTAGTTCGTTTTTTAAGACTAAAATAACACAAGAATTGCGATCTCGTTTTTTCCGACACCAAGTCTTTAAGGGAGAGTTCAAATTTAGCAATTACCCTACTTTTATATTACCTACACATATATAAGTATCATAACTTTTTTGAACGTTAAAAGCGTAATTTTTATTAAATATGTACCTCTTTACAAACAAAAACGTCGCGTTGTGTCGTATCATCATAATAAAATATTTAATTTTAAATGAACTACGTAACTATAGCAACAGATAACGTACCGCCTCGTAACGCTTCGCTGCACTCCTCGGTACCTCCTCCTACCTGATAATTGGCAACTAGATAAAGTCAAAAATGACGTATCAGATTACATCGATGGGGCCTTTATTACAGTTGCTTATCAATAGAATTTGAGTTAAAGTGTTACCGACACTCGGTTGTAACCGTTTTAGACGATTTCAGGTTGAACGAGGAAAAGGAACGCTCGCCTTGCTTGGAGAACAGTGAAAGTAGCAACATCAAGATGTGGGGACAGCAGCGTCGCATCCTGCTGGACGTGCTGATGGCGTGCTGGGGGCTCGGCACGTGGCTCGGCGTCAACGGCCTCTACGTGCAGCTGCCGCTGCTCGTGGAGCGCCTGCCCGAGGGCTGGGCGCTCCCCGCCTCCATGACCGTCGCCATACAGCTCGCGAACATTGGCTTAGTTGCCTACGCTGTCATGAGAAGGATACTACCGCGGGCCTCGGACGCGCCCTACATATACATACTGCTGGTTATAGGCACGGTAGCCTTGTTCCTCAACTCGTTCCTGTACACAGTGACGGCGGTGATCTCCGGGAGTGAACGCTCTGTCATGTTCTTAGCGTTAACGTTCTGTGCGGCGCTGGTCGGCTGCACGAGTTCAGTGTTGTTCTATCCGTATTTAAGACATTTCCGTGACGTGTACCTCGCGACGTACCTCGTGGGAGAGGGACTCAGTGGGTTTATTCCGAGCATCCTCTCGCTGATCCAGGGCGTGGGCGGCGAACCGCAGTGCTTGTACGCGCCTGACAACTCGACAGTGGAGGCGATATACCCACCGGCGCGGTTTAATTCCACCGTGTTCATGGTGTTGCTCGGTGCGCTCTCCGCGCTCAGCCTGCTTGCGTTCTCGCTCGTAGATAATTGCGCGGCGTTCGAGTCGGAGCGACTGCGCGAGGCGGAGACGGCCAAGCAGGACGAGGCGGCGGTAGTGGACTCGTCGCTGCTGCAGCCGCGCTGGGTAGCCGTGCTGCTGCTGATGGCGTGCCTCAACGCGCTGATGAATGGCGTGCTGCCCTCGGTGCAGTCGTACTCGTGCATGCCGTACGGCGCGCGCGCTTACCACCTTGCCGTGTCGCTGGGCGCCATGGCCAACCCGCTGGCGTGCCTGGCGGGCGTGTGGCTGCGGCCAGCGGGAGCGCGCGCGCTGGCGGCAGCGCTGCTGCTGGCGCTGGTACCGCTCGGCTACATCCTGGCCACGGCGGCGCTCAGCCCCGCGCCGCCGCTGCACACCGTGGCGGCGGGGGAGGCCCTCGTGGTAATGCACACGTTTAATATTTACTTACACTTACTATAACAATACGATTATTGTGAATCTTATTTCACACATAAATTATAAAAATATAATACAAATAAAAGTTCGCCAGTTTTGTTAGACAATTAAGGTTCCCTCGTTCAATAACTTCTCTCAGTATGAGGTGAAGTTTTAGTCTGTACTGAATTATCTATTAATTAAGGCACTAAAACCAGTTACGCTATCGTTTGTCGTCCCTCTTCAAGTATGCATACATAATTAAATGCTTATTAAGATATTTACATTATTATAATCTGCAAAATTCAACAAAACTGTGATAATTACATATATCAATATTCAAAGTATTTTTAATAATAATATATGGTAGAAGGTGGTCTTCAGCCTATTCTCTAAACAAGGAATTGTTCCCGCAGGTGCTGGCATGGGTGTGGGTGTCGGCGGTGGTGGCGTACGCGCGCATGTGGGCGTACGGGTGGGCGCGGCGCGGCGGCGCGGCCGGCATGCGCGCGTGCGGCGCCGCCACGCAGGCGGGCTCCGCCGCGGGCTCGCTCTCGCTCTACTTCGTGGTCAACTACACCGGCGCCTTCGTGCAGCCCGACGCGTGTCCGCTGCCAGCGTTGTAGCTCCCAGCAGTACACGGTGTACGGGTATACGTGTTACAAAATGTATAGATAATGCTGGAATTGATATTATTTGTATATTGTTAAATTAGGATGAAACTGCATGTGATAATTGAACTGCTAAAGTGCATATTTAAATGAAAGTAATTTATATGCATATATAACATTATACTAGCATTGCTGCATTCTGAAATGTTACTTGCTAAATACAGATAGGTGATGTATGAAGGTGACCTGAGTCCAGGGGAGGGGAATGATATGTAATTAAATGTACGGATCTGTCGCTGAGATTAATTATTGGCGGCGCCTTATATTATAATATACCTACTACTACACAAATCAATATATAGAGGCCGGGCGTGGTGCCCCCGTATGACTATAAACCAACGCAACCTATCACGGTTGTGGGTTCGATTTCCATTAAAGTAAATGAAATATTCAATATTTTAATTTGTTCGCTTTGGTGTCGAGACAAAGCACGGCGTTGAGTTCCGCTCCATCAACACGTAATGTTCTCAAAACTCTGTGGAGGTTTCGTTATGGAACGAAGTGTCTTAATAGTAGGCTCGCTTCGCCCACCTTCTTAAATTCAGTTTTCAACGTGAAGCTGCAAAAGAAAAAGAGAAAAGTAGCACATGAGATTTAATTGTTTACATTATCAAAATGTCGACTCAAATGAACACCGCGAGTAAACTAGAAGTAGAGGCTTATCTTGTCACTCGCTGTACTCGTAAAGGTGTGGTGCCCCCGACACCATCATTGCTGTTTACTTTACCCATATCAACATTT
The DNA here is from genome assembly GCA_018249835.1 of Heliconius besckei. Taxonomy (NCBI): domain Eukaryota; kingdom Metazoa; phylum Arthropoda; class Insecta; order Lepidoptera; family Nymphalidae; genus Heliconius; species Heliconius besckei. The sequence continues at coordinate 3,533 of DWNA01000709.1, read as the reverse complement.
TACATTTATAATTTGTTTGATGATTCAGACACTGATCCGTCACTATTTCATTGCACTCTGCACACTCCTTGATAAGCAATCACTCAACACTATGTTTGTGTTAATTTAGGTAACCTTGATCTAAAACGCAATGTATAATATGGTAATTCAAAATGTATGTCTTTATTCTTGTAAAATATTTACTCATACGAATCCAAAAAGCGAATTCCATTGTTTTTCGGAAATGCTTTGTTCTGTGACCCTGGTACAATGTGGTGTGTGTGATGTGGACGTGCAATATTACTTCTTATTTGTAAATAAATTACATTAAAAATATTACTATTACCACATTATTATGAAATTGTACAAAGGTTTTTTTGAAAGGGTTGTTTGATATATTCTACTTTGTACAAAACTCCAAAAATGTAAAAGTATTAATGTTGTCTAAATTATATTTATTGGATACAATTAATATAACATGGAATATTTCAAGATTTAGCAATAATGATTTGTTTGATGAATGAATGATGAAGACATTCAGATTTATCGCATTTTTATTTGTAGTGTAATGCAACGTGTCACTTCAGTCCAGTAGGCACCTACTGGACTGAAGTATTCAATTCAATACTTTTGGTTATTTTGTGTAAGTAGTTGGACAATTTATAGTTGTATGTAAATGGTGTATTAATGATGGCTACGCACGTAGACTGTAACACATTGGTATATTTTGTATCAATTACGTCATTTGTGAATGTATAATAACATATAACAGCATATAATGTACGTTATAAGTTTCATTGATCTTCTGATTTTCTTAATTGCATATTCTTCCCAAATGGGATCTATTACAAAGTTCCGTAGTAACTGACAACTCGCTATTAGACAGGCCTTGAATAGACAATAAACATGTTGAATGATACAAGATTTTTATTAAACCTTCGTGTTTGATGCGCTTCGAGCGGCGGAGCGCAATGAGTGCTCGGTATGAGATGTGAGGCTTTGTGTAGGTACACGTAGTATGAGGTCATGTTTACAGAAATTATATGTCTCCTCATAATAAATTCAAATTCAAAATATTCTTTATTCAAATAGAGTATTATAAGCACTTTTGAATCGAATGAACATATGAACAAAAAGCTACCACCGGTTCGGAAGGCAGTTCTGCTGAGAGTCAATGGTGTATTTTACTATTACATAAACTGGCAGCTGTCCTGCCTGACATTCAATAGACATTAATTCCATACATGTTTATCCTCTAAATTATCTATTCTTGTACAGTGTAATAAGCTTTACTTGTTAGATTGTTTTTACAGATATTTTTAATTTTGGTTTAATTTTTTAATTTTAAATTTTGGGAAAATGTGTTTCTCTTATAAGATAATCTCGAATTTGAATAGACAACCACTGATTGTAGATATCTTCAACAACTTCAACTGTGCTCAAGAATATCGAGGTATGGTACTTAAGTCATTATATAGCGATGACACAATTTACAGAAAAGTGCCTTTAATTTGTTTGTCCAATCGCTTCCACAGAACAGTGGCTGTTGACTCAGCTGTGAGCGGTCGGCCGCAGTCACGTGTTAAGGCCTATTATATTGTTTAGTGAACAGATACTAAGCACACAAAGTCATTAAAAAATTGTAAAAAAAACTACATGACGTGTTCATTTTATCCCCTCCGCTCTCAAAGATGTATGTAATGTAATTAATAAATTTAATTATCTTTGCCCGTTATGAACTACTCTCTACCCTGAGAGTATTCATTCTGGGGTCTTCATCGAGGGACATTTGGTTCCATTGTTGTAGGGGGAGTTCGTTTAAACTGAGAAGAAAAGAGAAACGAAGTCAATATCTGTGTAGAAAAATGATTGAATGAAAGAATGGATTTTTTAAAAATTATATGTAGGTATCATGTTCAAATTAATAATGATTTATATAACAAATTAAAAGAATAAAATCATTTTCAGGAAAGGCTGTTATTAAAACGTTCTAATAAGTAAGTACACAACTACACTCAAGCAAAACGTAACGTAGGTACCTAAGGCATCCGTAAGTAGCCGTAGCCGGCCTAGTCTACTATCGCATAGCCTGCTTAGCCACTGTACTTGCCCTTAAATACCACTTTAATAGCTCTATAAATGCGGGGTCGCGCCAAGCGTACGTTCAATTTGTCTGCTAACATGGACTTCTTCAGTTTCATAGTCGCATATTGCGTCTCCAGGAAGCTCACGCTCATCACAGCGTTCTTATGTTGGGGACCAGGTAAGGCTAATATGGTGGTTGAACAACATTTAAGAAACAATTTTATATTATGCTCCAAAGTTTTTCAAATATATTTTTTTATATGTTAGGTCCTAATCATTTTTATCTTTTAATATCTAAGTAGGTAATTATGGCAAAGTCATCGTCCTTTCAATAACATTTGAATGATCGCCAATCTGACATTCAAAATCTGTAAATAGTACATAAATCAGTCCGATTTGTTTGTCTTATAATAAAGGTAATATGAAGATATCATATTTTTTACTTTACTGCGGAGAGTCGAGAGGTGTGACGGAGACGGAGTGTAGGTAGGTACTCCGCCGGCTCGGCTATATGTCCACTACAGCTACTCTCATTAAATCAGTCAGGAAATGTATCACAGCTCGATTACATATTTCAGACTATAGGTACTTAGTAGGTGCGAAGTGTTATCTTATTCCATTCATCTAACTGCTTAAGTCGATTTGATAAATTACCTACTTATTTGTTCATTATATTGTAAACATTTTCTTAAATTTATATTTCCGTTTCTTTGCTCTGGTATCGAGACAAAAATGTGGCGTTGAGTTCCACCGCTCGCACACTCAATACCTCCAGAATTCGGCGAAAAGTGGGGAACGGAGTGTCTCAACACTATTTTCCTTCTGCCTACCATTGTGTGGGCGGGATACAGCGTGAAGCTTTAAATTTATTTACGCGCGCAGCTTCGCTTGCTTATTTAGGGGTGAATTCTAATAAATCACGAAACATGTGTTCAATGAAATATTTTTAAGAGTCTAAATTTTAGAGTCTAAAACTTAAATTTTATAATAATCGGTGGCGTTTCAAAGATTTTTCCATACAAACTTTCAACCCCTTATTTGCACCCTTAGGGGAAGAATTCCAGAAAACCATTAAACACGTGTTCAATTTAATACTTTTATAAATCTAAATTTCAAATTTTATAAAAATCGGTGCCGATTTAAAAAAAATCCATACAAACTTTCAATCCCTATTTCGCCCCTTTAGGGTCAAAATTTTTTAAAATCCCTTCCAGTGGATGTCCAGAATACGAAAGTAAATATCTGCGCAAATTTCACGTTTCTACCATTAGCGGTTACGGCTGTACATGCGTCTTACCTCAGTCAGTGAGGACAAGTCCTTTTATATATATATATATATATATATATCTATACTAATATAATAAAGCGGAAGAGTTTGTTTGTTTGTTTGTTTGTTTGAACGCTAAGATCTCTGGATCTACTGGTCCGATTTACTTTGTTTTTGTTTTGTATGAAAGCTGCATTCTTCA
>DWNA01000708.1:0-19870 GCA_018249835.1 Heliconius besckei | reverse complement strand
TGGGTACTAGCGTCTTTAGCCGTGCCCGTACATGACACGGTAGCCCTTGCCCACTTGTCGCAGGTGTAGGGCGATGTGCCTGCGCGTCGTTTTGCGGCGACGCCCTAGCCGTACCCAGTCTGTTGTTTTGTCGGTCCATATAAGTGGCGGTTGGCGGTTTTTAAATGGAGCGACTGCCGTCTGACCTCCAAAACCCCTTTGTGGGGAAAAACCGAGGAAGGGAGAGGAAAATAGAAGGGGTAGGATAGGTAGAAGGAGGGAAGGAGGGGGGGAGTTAGGACACCATTCTTACGGACTGGATGAGGATGTAAGAGTGGCGGCTCGAGGATCCGGGGACGCGTACCCGTATGCCCACAAACAAATATCGGACAGATATTAGTCAGGACATCCTCTGGACAAAGTTAATTTTAATAAAGTATTTTTAAGTAAAATCGGTTTTTTTTGGATCCTACGCTGCCACCGTACATAATTAGTTCAAAAATAAATTTAGAAAAACAAACGAGAAATTGAGTATATTCGAGGACCGTAAAGAATATATAAAAATTGCATAAACCTAAACGAATGAATATAAAGCTCACCAATAAAATATCAAAAAATGTTTTATAACCATTTCTGTGCCACGTCGTGTGTTTCCCGCCATTCAAATCTATGTACGAGGATTTGGTATTTAAATCGTTCCAGTTATTAGTTGCATAATCATTACTGATCGCTACGTCCAGGAGCTCCAGAAGTTCATTTATAAAGTATTCGTCTCTGAGCACATCTGGATGATTTTCTTTTAAATGATTCATTAAGCTGAAACATGTGTACATATTTTAATATAGATGGTTTCCGAGAGGTGTCGGTTCAAATCCCGCTACGTTAAAATATTATGATTCCAAAAAAGATTTTTCGTTTCTAAACGTGGAATTACACTTTAAAAATGGTAAAAATTACTTTTACTTTACTTTAAGTTCTGTCTCAATAACTCATAGAAACGTGAACGTGTTAGGATATGAACCTGCATCCTTTGGATGCCGTAAAAGCTACAAGCGAAGTAAAATAAAAATAGGCAGTTGATTTTACGCAATTAGTCATTAACTTATCACATATCATATTACGACTAAATGTAGTTTTTGAATTTCATTACATTTTAGCGTTAAAATCAATAATCGAAGATGGCTAGGTTCTTCTTTTACCTCCTCGTTATATATGCGCCTTCACCTTCACTTTTGTCTGGTTTACTGTCTGCAACGTCCATGCAAAACTCCATTAACTCCTGAATCAATGTATTATTTGCAGGTCTGCCATCCGAATTATATGCTTGCATATTTAAATCTTGCTCCCATACTGAGATATTGTTGCTTATAGCAGTTTGATACACTCGGCTATTTTCAGTTCCATGTATCCTAAGAATTTTTATTATATAATATTATAACATACTAAAAAAAATTGTCAAAAGAGACTTTGTCTTGCTTTATTTGTTTTTATTAATCTCTTACCATTCTGCACCTTCCTCTACTAAGCCATCGCCAAATGGTACTGTTTTCACTCTCCCACCAATTCTGTCTTGAGCTTCTAAAACTAGGACTTTCTTGCCAGCTTTAGCGAGCGTGGATGCTGCAGTAGCGCCTGCTGGTCCTATGCCAATTACTATGGTGTCGTAAGACGAAGGTAGGGGTGATCTGATTTTAATAGAAATGTTAATAAATTTTTCGGAAGAAATAATTTATTTGCAAAATTGTGCTGAATTTATTTTTTGAAACCAAAATTTCACAGGGACGTTTGCAATCGTTCTTATTATGTTATATAATTTTTCGTAAAAGATAATTACTTATTTACTTTAAAGATAGTTCACTGTTATTAATCTAAATGGATTTGTTTTGAATATAAATATTTATAAGCCTGAGCCTACTTATTTTTGATTCACAATATTTGCATATATCCAATCTTATAGACTGAGATCCCAGGGCCTCTAGACCTATATCATTTTAGCGAAGCTATAATTTTGAGGACAATTAGTTTAATATGTAAAGACAGTATGTAGTATGAGTAAGCGTCAAATAAAGGTTCCCTTACGTTAAAGAAGAAACGCTCGTGTTTAAATATGTTTTTTTAGAATAATGTAAAATATCTGTTGTGGGCCCTTTGAGTGGGCTTTGACTCGTGTCAGACGTCCTAAAGGTTGCTTAAAATTGAGGCAAGCTACGTTATTCAAGCAAGCCTAAATTTTCCTCTTATAAGCACCCATAGCAATTCGATGGCTCAATCATCCTCCCAGACAGACATGTAGGTGCCTCGCTCCGCTAAAGTGACGTAGGTCTGGGGTCCCTGGGATCTTGGGCTATTAGCTATATCACTTCGGACCGTTATGGACGTGCTATCTATCTTTGACCTCTGAACTAATGATACTATGGTATTAGATTGTTGATTATACGTTCGCCTCGATCTTACTTTGTCGCTGTCAACATTTCTACTAAAGCCGAGGAAAAATATTATTTTAACTAACTACCAACTTTTAGTTTTTACTGTTTTATTATGTCATATCTGTTTATATGTGTTTCTCTGTAAGAAACAGGAACCTACAATCTTCGTTTTTTACACTTTTTGGAGAGCGGGCATCCTGAGATAAAAATATTTGACAAAAAATTGGCTATTTACCTATATTCGAAGTCATAAAAATCATATTTGACCTAATATATGTTTGGTTACTAACTTATTTTTTTTAACTTCACGCTCGCGCTGTATCCCTCACGTAGGCACGTAATTGGCATTTGCAAATGAGGCAATTTGCCTTGTTACCAGAGCGAGGAAATGAAAATATTAAATATTCCATTTTCTTGATCAGTAATTGAACCCACAACGCAATTTTAAATTGCATAATTCTCTACTAACTTTTGAATCTACATACACATATATGTATTGATATTACAGAAATTTTAAAGAAAAATTGTCCACAAAAAAATTACGTAAAAGTTAATGTGAGAAAAGAAAAAAGAAAAAGTCTAAGTTTGCAGCCATCGTAAACGGGACAATAGTAAGTTCGATTCCCGCTCAGGGGAATGCAATGTTTAATATTTTAATTTTCTCCCTCTGGTAACTACGCAAAGTGCGACATTGAGCTCGGCCAGTCAACACACAAAGAACGTGTATTAATGGGAACGGAGTATCTTAACACTAGGCTCGTAGGTTGACTTACGTGCTTATAGATACAAGGAAGCTCAAAATGATGATCAGCCCTAGCGTCTCCATCGCGGCGGCGAGGTGAACTAAGCGACAGATATTATTTACATTACTCTTATATGTCAACATTTTATAAATATTTACATGTCGTTATTTAAGTTTATATCAATATACTATGATTATAGTTGTATCAAAGGTCGAATGTAGGCGAAGTGGTCCTTTTCAAGTAAAAATTACCTTCGTTGCAAAGCGCAAGGCAATAAAAAAATATATATACTTAAATATGTTTGTTTCATTAGACACAGTGCATAGACATGGCGTACTGACAGAGAAGTAACACGAGTCAATATAAAATGAACGTCAACAAATTTGACGGAGAGTGACTTTATTAAAGGAGAACACAGTTATTTCTTCTGTTTAAGTTGTTATGGCGTTCGGATTATATCCATGGTGCATGGATCAAAAAGCCAACAATAAGTTCTCGGGCGAACACACTTAGAATAGAAACTCCGGACTTACGGAATATACAGAAATGGCGGGTAGGGGGTAGGTACTAGCGAGGATGGCAACGAAAGCACATGAGTTATGAAAATAGCAAGAATATAGTTCAAGTCAATCGATGGTACTGTATGGAAGTCACGTACAAATCATGAAGTTAAGTTGTTTTGGGCCGTGTCACGTTGGTCGTCCATAATGTTGACAGTATTCGAAAAGTATGAATTTAGAAATTACTACAAATTACGAATACAATTGAGAGTATTAAATGGTCGTCTAGTTCAAGTAAACGAAGCCGCGGACAGATAACGATATTAATGATATTATATGGCTAGCGATGAGCAAACTACGGCTTAGTTCGCCTCTTCACCGCGACGCTAGGGCGGTTCACTGTTCTGAGCTTCCTAGTCTGTATAAAGGCGTGGGTCCCGTTTTAACATAATAATTAATTCCCAAGCCCAAGTTATTTAGATATAACCTAATAAATTGTTGAAATGTATCTCACATCCAGTCCTCGCATTGACTTAGGAGATACCATCTTTAATACCATCGCAACATCATTTTCTTTTATAAAATAAATATATTTCGTATAAGCGAATTGAAGATTTTGATAAATGGAAACTCAATCGACTGGATGTCATTTTCTTAATCTAAGACCATAGCACCATTGGTTCAGAGGTCATAGATCAAGGCCGAAATGATAAAGCGTAAATACTTAATTCTATCTAGTGCTCTATCATTTCCGCTCTATGTTATATCATAGATACTGACTCTAGTTCCCTCTGCAAAACTTCAAAAATCAACAAAAACATTTTCTCAAACAGGTTCAATGATTTTTTTTATTCTTATCTCTATTCACAATGTTATTATACACGACATAATTTGAAAACTATTACAAATTAAACATTTAATTTCCAATCATATAATTAATATATCAATACTTACATATATTTTAAACAGATCACCCGCGCCTTCATTGTATGTTACCATAGTAGTTGGTCTAGGACCAGTAGGCGTTTAAAAAGCTCAGGACAATATTGGCGGGCGAGTGAAAATAGTTCCCTTTGGAGATGGATTAGTAGAGGAAGGTGCAGAATGGTATGTGCACGCTGTATTACACATATACAATAGTATGGAAAAGGAACATAAGCCAGTGTGTGTAGAGCAGTAGAACTCCGCGCCCTAACCACCGTACCCATTGCCACCGCATTTACATCCACACGTTGTGCAATGACATATCCTAGTAATAAGAGATTCATATAAGTTTATTTTTAATCCAATTTTCATTAATATCATAGGACCCAAGGTCTTGTATAAATGCGTGCGTGCCATATGCACACATGCATATATGCAGGACATACTCGTACATTAAAAACTTCTGCAATACCAGATGAAAAACCTAAATGTAGTCTAAAAACGTATTATTGAAGCTTTCAGGTTACATGGAACTGAAAACAGTCGTGTGTACCTAGCTGCTGTAAGTAACAACGTGTCGGTGTGGGAACAAGACATAAATATCCAAGTATATAATTCAGACGGTGGACCAGGTAGCAACAGCTTAATTAATGAGCTGCTGGAGTTCTGCACTGGTAACAAGGTCTACATTATTGGCAATATACCTAAAATTCGTATGTACCTATATTTTTTCTTATCACTTAAAACAAAGTATGACACAAGTATGATGGAATTATTTTAACTTCCTCGCTCTGGTAACAAGACAAGCAAAGCACGACCTTCTGATAAAACTAAATAAACCCGTCGTGATGTACAAATGTGTGATTGTAACGCACTTCTGGTTTTAGTTCTCAACCGAGGGAATGCATTATTACTGAACAAGGCACTACCTTCTCCATTTTCCGTCGAATTAATGCTACATTATTGTAGAGAGGTGGAACTCAATATCTTGTCTTATTATCATAACGAGAAAATGAAACTATTTCATTCCCTCGAGTAGAAAACGAACCCACCACCGTTGCGTTTACAGTCTTTGGGTCTGTGCCACAGCGGTTGTCAAATATAGTTAAAAGGTTATTATAAGTCATGCTTGTATGTGAAAGACAAGTATCTATACGTTCGGCTATACTCTGTCTAAGAACAATTCATCGTAAATTTTATATTCGACAATAATATATAATAATGCTTATACATTTTTCTAACCAAAACTTAAGTAATTGCGTTTATTAAAAAAATAAAATTAAAATTATGACGAGTAAGTACATTGACAATAAATTTTTAGGTATACCAATCTATTTTAGCCATCTTTGCCAGAAGACAAAATAACCGCTATCAATAAGATTTCTTACGGTCTCATTGGGAAGATTATACTTTCTTTCCAAGAGCAATAGTGGAAAAGTAATGGCTATTTATTTTATTATTTGCCTGGAGGTAAAGAAAAATTTGTTAATGATACATGGCTGACCAAAATACGAGATGTCTCCACTCCAGCTGGTTCCTCCAACACTACACCTTGTGGACGGCTGGTGATGTTACTAAAGTAGCACAGACATTTTAGGATTCAGCAAATTGATGCAACAATACAAATTTTTAACTTCACACCAGAAATAGCATAGAGACATTGCATGGTAGACATAGCGGGATACAGCGTGAGGCGGAAAAGATCTAGAAATATCAAAACAATTCATTTCACGCTTTTTCTCGTCTAGCAGGTTACGAAAAGATAGATAGATAGAGAACCCTACTTTCTGTGTAGTTTTCTAATGTTGGAACGCAGCACCGTGTTTTGTCTAGTAGTAGATTTAAATAATTATAATCATTCTCATGGAGATCGAATCCCCAGCCAATGTCTTTTCTGTCGCTGTCCCACTGAACGACGAGGGTCTTAACTAATTTATTTAACTAATATCTATATATATTACTATAGGCTGAATCATTACCAGAATATATTGTTAAGAACAAAGCTATGAAACTCTTGCGGCAGTTTTTGGGCAAGGATATGCCAATATCTGAACCAACTGGTATCATAAGGTAATACTGTAGTAACAATATATATCACAATACTAGGTTAGCGCATGTATGTATATAGCCCAGTCTTTTTTTTGAGCTTCACGTTTTATCCCTAGCGAAATACTCTACAATTTTTGCATACTTCTTTCGCCTCATCCACTGTCATCGAACTCGTGCCCTCCTCCTGGGGAGAGGAGTCCTTATGCTTTTTTGCCTCCAGTTTCATTAATACTATATTTTTGAAGATCAACCGACTTCCCCTTCTGCCTTTTCTTACTAGCTATGAGAATATTGAATTCTACTAAAAATTGATTTATCTATTTGCTGTACATACATATGCATAGAAAGAATCCAATTTGTGAAAAATAATAAATTCTATAAATATTTTGTGTTTTATTTAACACCAAAACATCTCTGTGCATTCTTTCATTTATTAAGACCTCCCAGATTTTTTAGCATTTATACTGGAAAAGTTTTTTTTATTGGAAACTAGTGTTAAGACTAAGGGGAATCTCAAAGTTTTATTTGCTGGAGATGGAGAAGAGACTTGACTTGACTCGAGAACATTGAAACTATCAGAACATCCATTTTGAGATTCTGTGACACGACGACCTAAACGTTGATGTTACAAAAAATAGAATATAGCATTTATTTCTAAATTGTTTATTTTTCTATCATTCCAATCATTCGACCCAAAATCGTTACTTATATCTACATTTATTATTTCTAAATATTCATTCACCAAATACTTATTTTCAACCACATTAAATTAAAGTATCGATTATTTACATATAAATATCGATTTCGTTCACATTTCGGTTTTTCCACAAAACAATATGTCTACGGCCCGGTCAATCTCCAAATGCATCTTTTTCGTGTCCGGCGGGATAAATCCATTATAAAAAACAAAATACATTTCGATCGAGACAGTTCGATCTCAACTTATATAAAGTTCTCATTGATCTGCCAAAGCCACCTTTTTAGTTACATTACATGTAAGTGTGTGTAAATGAGTAAATGTATTCTGTGGTTACAACTTTACAACTCACAACAAGTTTGACAGCTGTCATTTGAACTTTGACACAGACTCCTCAAAAGTAATATTCTTTGAACTTGAAGACCAATTTACATTTTTGATTTTACTGTAATATTTAAAAAGTTTCTGTATATTATTATTATTTTATTATATATTTACTCGCTTTAATAATGCATTGTACTGTTTATTATTATTAAAATAATGTCTCAACAATTAGAATTACTTACGGAAAGTGCATCACAATGGGGTCCAGTGTCTTTTGTCACTCCAGAAATACAGAAAAAAGAAATAAAACCTTTTGTTTTATGTAAGTTAGTATATTTGAAGTTTATATTGACTTTTATTTTTTTGTCACCAATTGGTTTTCATTTATTGTCTATATTTAATTACTTAGAGAAAGTCGTAGTTGCTAAATTTTAATATGAATTACATTTTTAGGCAATTTAGGTCCGCCCCTCGATAGTAAATATCCTTGTTTAAATGTTATTTGAGAGATACTTCTATTAGTTTCTTGTAGAAAATATATGTAGATAATTTTATTATATATAATTTAAATTTATTAGTAATTTTTAATTTACAGTAGCCTTAAAAGAGTTAGAAGGTAACCCAGATAGCAGAATGTCAAGCTTACAAAATGTAAACAAATTTGCAGCAGTGAGATCTGTAGTGAGACATGTTGCAAGGTTGAGAACAGCAACAAAAGAACTTTGGAATTTGACTGATGTACACACATTTTTGGAAGGCTTAAGGTGTAATTGTTTTTCTATTTTTTTAGCTCTACACTGTATCATGCACATTGTAGAGTAGGAAAAGTGATCTTGGGCACCTAGTATCTTAACAATACTGGGGAAATGGTATGTCTTAATGGGAATTGATCCCATTAAGACATACCATTTCCCCACTTTCTGACAAATTCTGGATGTATGTATAATGTTGAGTGGTATAGCACTTTGCCTCATTAAAATATTGAATATTCTGATGGGTATGGTATAAATAATATGTATTAGAGATTTAGAATAGTTACAGTAAAATAATCAAATAAAATATTGAGAATTGGCAGAAAGTAGGGAATAAAATTGTTTCAATGGGAATAGTGCCTTATTCCTGTGGTTCCCAGGTTCCCTCAGCCTACCCTGATATGTGTGAATACAATGTGAAGATAAAAAAATATTAAAATTTATTTATTTTTTAGATTTTCATCGGAATGTGCAGAGGAACTATCAACATTATTATGTACAGATAAAATATATGAGAATATTCCAAAGCATTTGCGACTTAAGCCCGGTTTAGCAAACATGCAATGGAAAATTGATGTTTCATTAAGGTTTTTATGATATTTTTTCCTAATGCTTTTGATTTGATTTTTTTTCTTTTGTATAAGAGAAATTAAATGTATTTCAAAAATAACATTGAAGCTACATTCTCTCTGCCTACAAAAATACATAAATATTTTATTTATTTCAGCCAATTAACAATTGAAGAAGACAATACAAATCCTATAAGAAATAAAGAAATAATGTATAAAAAAACTCAAGTTATATTAATATTTACTTTAACAGATGGACAGATTAATACTTATAGATTGTCTTTGAACAAGTTTCTTGAATTCCGTTACATTATTGCTAGTGCCTTGAAAAGTATGATTGTATTAGAAAAAAGAAAATGTATGAAACGAGATTGAAAATGGTTGTAGGTTCGACTCTAATTTGGCGTAATGATTGGTGAAATTATTTTTTGAGATTAAATATAGGCGTTGAGTTTGGTCCGGCGGCCATTTTGGATTACCAAAAATGTGAAAAACTAATTTCATTGCCATCAAAATTGAAATAATACAAATTTCAGCTCATTAAGACACTAGAGAGTCAAGTTGAGCTTGCAGGATTAAACATATACTTACACTTATTTTAATGTGCTCAACTGGCACGCTCGAAACGCCATATATCGAGAAATCAATCAATCACTTATTTTAACACGACATTTCAAATATAAAATCTTGTAAAAATTAGACATTTTGTTTATGAATTTTAGTACTGTTTTAGAATATCATTTAAGTTTATAAAAAAAACATCAGCTTCACGCTGTACGCCACACACAGCAGGGTAGGCAAAGGGTCCTTAATGTTAAGACACTCCGTTACCCACTGTTTGACGGCATTCTGGAGGCATAGCGTGTTAAGTGGCATAACACAACGCCGCGCTTTGCCTCGACACCAGAGCAAAATGGGAATATAAATTTAAATAAATATATCATCTCCTCGAGTGGGGATTGAACCCACAACCAATTGGTTTTACTGTCACACTTTGCGCCCCTGCAATTTAAGTTTATATTAATCTATTGTTAAAAATAAACTTTTCCAATTATTTAATCTGTGAAATATTATGTATAAAAAATATATTATTCATATCCCATAATACGACTGACTATAAGATCTTTTGGGTTCAATTCTCACTTAAGGGAGTGTTTTCTTTTTCAACTTCACATTGAGCACTTCATGATCCCTCACTTAACGGAAGGCGGAGGGATGGAGGCAATTCTGAAGGCATTGTGTATTGAATAGCGAAACGCTTCATCTCGCTACCACAGCAAGAAAATGAAAATATTAAATATAACATTTTCTAGTGGGAACCATAATCTGATGCGTTTATAGGAAAGGGAATGATTTACCGCCAAATCATTTTTATTTTCCTATTCTGTACAAATGACGGAAAGTACAGAACAGGGTCTTAGCTAATAAAGAAAGGGATTAATAAAATACAATATAATTATAAATCTGCATTTTTAATGTTTATATTACTTTAAAGGGTCATTCCCCATCAAATACAAACACAATCTTTGAAATTCAACTATTTTCAAAATAAAAAAATAATTAATTGATTTGGAATAACACATATATATTTTTATATTTATATTTTACATATGAATAAAGAAGTAAACTATATATAACTAAACTAAATATAACAACTTATAACTACATTGACAAAATTATATCTTTATTTTTTCCTCATATTAAAGTAGTGTGAGAGAAAACATGATAACAATAAAATTGAGAGAATCTTTCCAACGTTTTAAATAGTTAAATATATAAATTTTACTGAAAATTATTTACAAAATAAAAATATATATATTCTGTATATAAGAAAACAAAAAAGGAAATTATCTTCAAAATATAATATTGGATATTTTGGTAAACCTAAACCCTTAACATATTTTTTTTTGTTTTATTTCAGTCGATAAATAAATGAAAAAATATTTATTAATTTACTTTCCCACACACGAAAAAATAATTTAAATCGTATTAAGAAACATCAATCAAATCAAAATTTAATTAATTTAATAACGAAATAAAAGAGAAGGACACATACAGTGGGTAATAAAAGTATCTGCGCACCAAATTTTTTGGAAGTTACACCAACAAAAACACACGATAATTATTAAACATAATTTCATCTGTTCAAATAGTAACTCAAAACTAAACTCAATTTTTGAAATTCCAATTCCTACATTCTTCTCATCCAAAATATACATTTTTTTTATTTTAATAAAAGTAACCAAAAAGAACATATTTTAATAAAAATATTGAAATTTATTGTATATTAATATAAAATATTGATTAATGGTTTACTTAAATTTTTAAATGTTTACGCAAAAATTAACCTCAATTCCTTTGAAATTCAAATTTACAGTAACTCAGGGTAGTCATCGGCCGTCGTTCGGATAATAGAAAATTCGAATAATCGAATGAAGAACACTGCTTCACTTGGTTCAACATATGGTTTTGTGCATATGTAGTACATAATATTGTGTTTATTTAAAACAGTTGTGGTACAGGGGCACAAATTGTGATTGTAAACGCGACTTGTTGTTTCGATCCCCGAGGAAATGAAATAATTATTTATTGTATATTTGCATTTCTTCGCTCTGGTGTCGAGGCAAAGCGCGGTGTTGAGTTCTGCCAATTAACAGCAATACCTCAGGAATTCGTCAGAAAGCAGGGTACAGAGTGTCTTAACATTAGGTCCCCTTAGCCTAACTTCTCTCGTCCATAACATCCGATTTTCTATATCTTACGTCATAATGGGAATTATGAGAAAAATCTCCATTAGAATTTCCGCCGTTAGAATATTCATTCAATTTCGTTATTTTAAAAAATGCCAACAAGAACATTTTTTCATAAAAATATGAAACGGTTTTATTAATATTTCTTAAATATTAACGCTATTATTTTGAAATTCAAGTATTGGTTATATTGAAATTTCAAAGACATTGAGTTAATTTTATCACCTTCGCTCTCTCATCCATGATGTCTGAATTTCTATCATACTTTCCTCTTCTCGTCATACTTTCCTCTCTTCACCTATTTGGGCGTCTAGTTCCGCCATTAGTCTACTATCATCCATCTCCGAATCACTTACATCTTCTAAGTCCTCCATATTAATATCTTCCAAATCTTCCCCATTTACAGGCTTGTCATCTGTTGTATTTTCTTTATCGGTTCTCTTTAATTCTATATTATCTGTACTATTTGACGTTTCTGTATTAACGTTTTCGTTGCTTGATTTATAGTCTGTGCTATATTTTCTGTCATTGTCGTATTGTTTATTTTCTATATTTAAAGTTTCAGACTGTGTTGAATCTTTTATATTTTCAGTTTCTTTTATTTTAACTTCTTCATTTTCTTCAATTTTTTTTGTATCTTCGTTATCATTGGTAACTTCTTTATTATCATTATTTAAGTCATCAATTTTACTATTACTAAGATTTTTATCATCATATTCCGTATCTGATAATTCCTTCGAATCAGTCTCATTCAATTTATTTAAGTCTAAATTAGACTTTTTGCTATTATTATCATTTTGTACGATACTTTCATTTTCTTTCATTGTTTCTTCAATCTTATTATTATTTCTTGAACATTCATTAATTTCTTCTCGTTTTTCTATATCATCTTCTTTGATTACATCACTATTTGTATTATCAACTGTATCATTATTACCAGATTCATCTCTTTTTACACCAACTTCATTTACCTCTATACATTGATCATTATCTAAGCTTACATTCAAATCATTAATTACATCACTAACACTATTTATGCCATCACCAACCTTATCCTTGCTAAATAACGAATCAAAATCATCATTATTTACTGCTTTGTCATTATTTTTATCATTACTATCACCAAATAACGTGTCAAAATCATCATTAGTAACTGACTGCGTTTTATCATCACCAAATAGCGAATCGTTATCGCTGCCTTTATTCTTATTAGTATCGATAGTATCATTTAATCTATCGATTATACTATCGATACCTAATCGAATATCACAATCCACATCGCTGGCATTAAGAATCGAATCGAAAGCCTTCTCCGCTTTGACTTTACGACGTTTTTTCGGTACTTTGCCTAACAATTTGGGTGAAAAGATACTTTTTAGGGCGATTGTTGTTAACGAATCTACTTTTATACTTTCTTCTTCATCTGTATCAGTAGCTGTATCTTCGGAATCCCAGTGTATGTATTTGTCGGTATCGAACGCTTGTTTTATATCGTCATTTATATTGACCATGTATCCGGGTTCCGTTTTTATACGTAGTTTACGAGATATATATGGGTATATACAATTTTCGTCTAAGCCATAGTCCTGT
Source organism: Heliconius besckei (assembly GCA_018249835.1). Classification (NCBI taxonomy): domain Eukaryota; kingdom Metazoa; phylum Arthropoda; class Insecta; order Lepidoptera; family Nymphalidae; genus Heliconius; species Heliconius besckei. The sequence continues at coordinate 6,567 of DWNA01000708.1, read as the reverse complement.
AACCAAAAAAAACCATTATTGTTTTTTTTTTTAATTCATGATGTATCCCGCACATAGCAAGGTAGGCAGAGTGAACCTAGTGTTAAGACACTCCGTTTACCATTAAGACACTTCCGTTCCGCCGAATTCTGTATTCTAAGTTCAGAGTTGAGCGGTGGAACTAAACGCCCCGCATTGCCTCGTTACCAAGACCAGGAACTAAGAATCATTCTGCTGAGTGAGAATCGAACCCACAATAGTCGCATTTACAATAGCACCTTTGTGCCCCTGAATAATAATATTATTTAATTATTACTAAATTTTTTTTATACAACAGTATAAAAGAAAAAAAGTCCAAATACAATCATTCCCCGAATGAGAATCGGACCCACAACGCTCCTCTTTACAGTTTTACTATGATTTAATATTATTGATATAATAAAATACTCACAAAAGGTACGCATGAAACATCATAATGTTCATTTATAGATTTCTTTAATAGAGGATCGCATTTAGATATTCTTATTTGTATTGGCTTGACTATTTTTAGCCATCTTGGATTTATGACTGACGCTGAAATAAATAAAACATTTCATTATTTTTTATAATATATATGTTTTTTGATTTTACCTTCACGCTGTATCACGCATTTAGCGAAGTAAGCAGAGAATACAGTGTTAGTACACTCCATTGAGAATTCGCGGAACTCAACGCTTAATGATATTTGCACTTTGTCAGAGGGGATCAAACCCATAACCTTTGCGTCATAAGTTTTAAAGTTTTCATTCTCAGACAATGATCTCAAATATGTTTATGTATTAATTTATGTAAAAATATAACGTTTTATTCATTATTGACTTTCTGAGTTCAGTTGTTTCAATTTTCTTTCTCTTAGCTCCACGCTATATCGCGCACATAGCAAAGTATGCAAAGGGATCCTGGTAACCTACTCCGTTTCCCACTGTCCGCCGAAATCCCCTGCCCCTGCCTTCAACATTTTAAAAAAAAAATTAAAATTGTACATAAAAAAGTTACCTTTCTTCTTTTGTACACAATAGGACTTGTGTGCCGCCAGCGCTTTACGGGAACTGAACTTGCGACCACAAGGGCTGCAGTTGACTAAAATACATATAGTCTTGTAATGTTTAAAACAATCAAATAGAATTTTTCACATTTTTTTATATTATCATATATATTTTTTTGTTATTTTCCCGTCTCCATAAGAATTTTTACTTAGTTCTACCCTACACTCAAGAAGGTCCTCCTATATAACAAATTGCGGAGTTCTACACCGCGAAGTTACGTCTGTGTATTGCCTGTGAGTCACTCAGTAATAGAAGAATTTTATACATTATATTGATATCATATCTTTTTAACCTATTTAATCTTAATGTGTATTTTGTTAAAATAAATTGCTTCACACTGTATCGCGCATATAGCAAATATAAGTAAATATTATCTAGTATGAAACACTGTTTTATTTCTTTCAAGGATTTTCTAAACCACCGTGACGAAGGAACGCACAAGGGTGCGTCTGTAATCCCGACGATTGAGGGTTCGATTCCCACTTGGAGTAGTGAAATATTTAATATTTTCATTTCCTTGCTGTATTAACGAGGCAAAGCCCGGCATTAAGTTTCGCCACTCAACACGCAATGCCCCAAGGATTCTGAACGAGGAGAACGAGAGTGCCTTAACGCTAGGTTCCCCTGCCTACAATGCACATAGCGGGATACAGAATGAAGCTATAAAAAAGTGTCTTCTGTGCATTTTATAAAATAAAAAATAGCTTCACACTGTATCTCGCATGTAGCTGGAATGAAGAATGTAGTGTTAATACAATTTATTTTCATTCTGTCAAAGAAACAAGCCATAGTTGCAAGACCCCACTGATATAAACCCACTGAAACGGTACAAAATGCGGCGACTGATATAAACCCACTGAAACGATACAAAATCAACTGTAGGTGAAAAATAAAACATTCTTACCGCTAGAGCATAAATGAGTATTCAGAACATTCTTATTGGGAAATGTTTTTTCACAATTTTCACATTCAACATGTTTAATTTTTTTAATTTGTTTTTTTTCTGGTGGAGGCCTAAAAAAACAACAAAGAGGTAATAGTAAACACTTTAAAGTTAAAATATATAAACTGTTAAATAATTTCTTTTTTATTTTTTTTTCTTCATGCTGTATTCTCATATAGGTTCAATTCAGCTGTGCGTTGGTAACAAAGTGTGATAACTCTAGGTTCTCTCTGCCTACCCCACTGTATGCAGTATATTGTGTGAAAAAAAACTTACTTTTCATGAATTTTTATATGATTAGAATAAGATCTAAAGTTGTTATATTGTATTTTGCATATTTTACAGTAGAATTCATTTTGTTTCGGCATTGGTTTACTAGGCGTTGATCTTACTATTATCCTGTAATAATATACAAATATATATTAGAAATAGGCATGATGACATTTTCAAGCATCTTTTCCGTAATATTGAAAAATACAATAAAATTTACGACTTATATTATATTTCTGTAGAAAATAAAGACTACTTAATTAATATACTTTAATTTATAATTTATAAAATCCGTACCAAAGCATGTCAAATATTACATTTCCTCGAGTGAGAATCGAACCCACAACCTGTCGTATTTACAGACCCTGTGCCACAACTGGCCTTTGACATTTTATACAAGCACTATTAGCAAAAGAAAAAAACTAGTGTCAAATTTGACACTGAGAGATTAGTGTAACCCAAAGCTGCTTATCACGATGGCATGATAGCAAATAAAATATGTTTCTGAACTTTTTTGCTTCAACTGATTTTTTTTTAATAATTTTAATTAATATTACACAAATACCACATCATTGAAACGGTGGCGGAACTCAACGTCGCGCTTTGATTTATGTACCAAATAAACTTTACTTACTGGACTCTTTTGTTTGAATTTTCCTTTTTTAATGACGTTTCTCTAACTTTTTCCGTAGAACCTCTCAATCTTGGTGTTAGATAAGAGTTATCTTTGTTCTGAAAATATACAAAAAAAATTAATGTATTTTTGTGAATATTGAATGTGAACACTGTGACAAATGTTCATTTTAATCTACTTTACAATTATCTATACATATAAATAAGCCTGAAATGTCTGTCTGTGATTTCAAAATAATAGTGGGTTTTTTTTCAAATTATTTACATGATGTGAAGTTATTTACACAAACAAACAATAACTAACCAGAAATGAAATAACTAAACATTTTTCGTATACATTATTAAAAACAAAGTAGTGCTTAGCTTCATATACCCCAGACATAGCATGCCAAGGAAACCTAGTGTTGAGACACTCTGTTCCTGACTTTCCACCAAGTTCTTAAGGCATTGTGTGTTGACTGGTGATTCAACTTTGCCTCATTACCAACGTCAGAAAATGAAAATATTAAATATTTCATTCCCTCGGGAATCAAACTTACAAATTGACGCAAAATTAAAAATAAATCAATATTTAATGTGACTTAATATGTAAAAAAATAATACCTCAGTTTTTTTTAATATTGATTTGGGTATTGGCACAGACCGTTTTGACTTCTGAAATTTAGAAAACATATGTAATCAATATCCTTCTTGCAAATGTTATCTATGTTATTATGTTATAAATGTGAACATGGATGTTCATCATCACAAAGAACGCAAAACATAATCCTTCAAATATAAAAAAAGTATAAAAAATACCTGTAAACTACCCAAAGCAACGTCATCTTCGTGCATCCGTTTATTTCCTCTTAAGCGAGGTGGGCTCGGCTGTTTACTCCGCAATGACCGTGGTTCAATTTTATTTTTTTTTGTTTCTTTTCTGTTTGGTAATTGAATCTGTAAAGGAAATTGATACATCATAGTTATATATGTTCAGGCTAGTCGTGGCGTAAGGGCACAAGCGTGCGTGCGTGTTTCAAATGAAATTTAACAATAATAATCCAGAGGCCATCATCGCTTGCAGGTTTGACTATCAATTAAAGGTATGACTTTATTACATTCCTGTTGGTCACACAACAAAGCACAGCATATAGCACTGCTACTCAACATTTAATGTGTCTCTAAATCAGACTGTGCATGGAGAATAGTGTCTTAATACTAGGATTCCTTTGCCTACCCAAATATGTGCGGAATACAGCATGTTACAAGTTTGAGTAGAAAAGTATTAATTTTCATTGTTTCTAACAAGAAAAAAACATATACATATACAATATAACAGACATACAAACAATAACAGAAAAACAAATATATAGAATTTCAATAATAACAATATTTCTAAGTATACTATTAACTAAATATAATAAAAATCATACCTTAACTTTACTATCTTGATTTTTATTTTTGATATTTTTCAAATTGCCTTTAAAGTTTTTAGATTGTCTTGTTTTTATCAATGGCTCGTTATCATCATTTATAAAGACTGGCTCGGTTATACCCAATATGCAATCACCTGCATCTGGCTGAAATATAAAAAAAGTTATATATCTAAAATATATGCCTGCCATGACACAGGGCACAAGCTATAGGTTGATTATGATATTCATCTGGTAATGTCCTCTTGAATTTGTCAGAAAGTGAGGTACAAAAGTGTCTCAGTGGGAACTAAGTGATCTCTCTCTCTCTCTCTCGATTTCTTCTGTCTACTCTGATATGCAGGCCAGAATATAACTATAATAACATATTTATAAAAATTCTGTGAAAATTAAAAAAAAATATAGATTTGAATTACAATAATTTGTAAAAAATTGTTAATTCACATAATATGTTTGACACCTATAGCCTATATAACACTTACCGCACCCCTAGGCATTGTTTGTGGAGGCAAGCCCAGTCTTAACCTAGTTCTTTTGTTTGTCTGTCTGCACATCTCGAGGAATTCGTAGAAATCATTCACTTTATCCACACACAATTCACAAATCAGCGGGGGCATTTTATCATCTTGATGGACCTGATTATAATAAAAATCACTTTTTAACTATGGCTTCACTCCTCTGGGAATAACATTGAAATTAATAGCATGATGTTAATGCTTTATTTGATTTATCAAAAAATAGCTTTATTTGATAAATGTACTATACAACATAAAAATATGTTTTTCAATTCATGTGATTAGAGCATTCCAAGCAAACAAATTCTTAAGCTTAACTATGCTATACTGTATAAATTAAGCTTACAAAATTAACATTTTGTAGCAATGGGACTTTCTGATTATACATGTGGTTGGGAGTTCAACTTCATTTTGGGGAATGACTATGTAAAAATTAATTTCATTGACGTCATTAAATGTACAATATAATGATTATCCATACACATTTTAAGCCTTTGTAACAATATTCTTTTTTATTTAACACTATTTGTTTGAGATTGTACTATAATTTTTATATAATATATTTTACTTTAAATATAACCTAACTTGGAATGTTTACATAGCTCAACAAGCTTGATGCTTTAGCATCAGATCATCATCATCATCTTTAGTACTTTGTTGCTTATAATTATGTATAACTGTACTATTAAAATCAGGATATATTCTCATAATTTGTATGATCCACTTAAAACTTAATATTTTAATAACACAGAATTAAATACAATGTCACAATCGCATATCGTCAAAACAAATGGCCTGTCAAAATTTTACAAAAAAAGTGCAGTAGATATTTATATATAGCATTTATATAGCATATATTTAATTAGTATAATAGCTAAAAACAATGATTTACTTCAATTTGAACACAATCTCGTATTTTCTGTTTGAGTTCTACTTCTCTTACATCCAAGTCGACAACGTTTTGTATTATAGGCATTTTGTAGCCAGCACCAGCGCCGCAGAGACGACATGCTCGATATATTTCGTATATCGTTTGCGCTTCTATTTTAGTATTTATAAAACCATCCATTTTACCATTTCTTTGACTAAACACAAAATATTAATATAAGCAAGTTACCGCTTCGACGCCATTAATGCACAGTGTTGCCATTAGTCAAATTAAATGTAAATAGTTACTGACGTTAGTTGATGTAATTGTTAAGATAGATAATCGAACTGTTCGATTAAAATTATCGATTTTAAAATATATTCAATTTCATACTTTTTTTATATTTTTATGATAATGTCTAAATAATTTTAGAGATGTTTTTTTCTTTAAAATAAGCATCATCATATAAGCCATTTTATTGTACTTTCCAATCATTTGTAAACTTGGCATAAGTATTCTAAACGTTAGGAAATATATGTTGTGTATGTGTGTGGCACATAAAATCAAAACGTAAATATTCATAATGTTATTATTTCTTTTTTTTTAACCCTTAATAACCTAGAGTTTCAATTTTGATACTAATATTTTAAACCGAATATTCACATTACTATTAGTTTTTTTTATATGTTGGCTGTATGTATTTTACTGTTGTATAGTATTCTATCCAACGAAATTAAAAAAAAAACAAATGTCATTATTGTTTTATTTTATCTGTGACATATTACTTGCGCGGCAAAGTGAACAAGTAAACACATTTTACTAAAAGTTTTGTTGAATATAAATTTGATATATTTTCTTTTTC
>DWNA01000707.1:0-19884 GCA_018249835.1 Heliconius besckei | reverse complement strand
CTCGTACAAAGAATAAAATAGTGAATACGTGTGAATACAAAATCAACGTAAGAAAATAATAATTGCTATAAATCAAAGCAGACTGGATAACGCTAAAAGACAACAAAGTGAGATGAATAATTAATTGTGACTGTCGTTAAAATATAATTTAAATAAATATTTCACTTCCTCGAGTAGGAATGAACCCACAACCGTCACGTTAGAGTGACACCCTTGTGCCGCTATCGGCAATCGACTAATATCGACAATTAAAATATTAAATTTGTTAAGTAATACGGTAAGTATTAAAAATATTTAATTTAAATAAAACTGACTGAAGCACGATCAGCACTAACGTTTAAATATTTGTAGGGTCCTTCACGTTTAAAAACCACTTAAATTACAATATTTTAAACAATTTTAAAAACACCATTGTGTTTTTATTATCGATACCGATCATTCCGCTTCATTTACGTTAGCTACGATTAGCTGCTATTCGAGATTTAATATCGGGTAAGGTTAGGTAGAGGAAAGGTAGTGTTAAGACACTTCATATTCCGTTTAATCGCCGAGACGGGCTCTGTATTCTTACAAGACAAACGAAATTAAAATATTGTCTACCCCCAAGGGGGATAGAACTCAAAACTGTCGTACTTAGCTTCAGAAGCCACTGCGCCATGACGGTCTCAATTGTTATGTACAAATACTTATTGTTTGTGTATTTATAAGAATAAGCCATTAACTGGAAAGAATAATATTACAGAACCTCGCAAACGTTCTTTAGTTTCTATCTTGGGAATATTTATAATGTATGAGAATGACACTTCTTGTTGAAATGTCAAGTGATCTTATTAACGTTAATACATTTCGCAAAACACTTTAAAGTAGGCTATTAGAAATTGAACTCGCGACATCTTGTTCCAGTTGTTGCATTTTACACTTAACGCGGTAGTTGCCAGTTTAAAGTTCACTTGCAGTGTGTAAATGTTCTAGAAGTCATTAGAGAAATATTTAAAACTAGCAACCCGCTCGAGGCTTCGCCCGCTAGATATATACAATTATTTATTTACTAATCTGAATGACTTTCGTGCTTAACATTATCATTTTAAAGATAAATATATAAATATATAATACAAAAATATATTTTGTAATAATTTTGACATAACTTGGAAATATTTTTTTATTATTGAACCGATTCATTAATTACAATTAGTAAATGTTAAAGGAAGTTTGCCAAAATAAACCTAATAGTAAAAATCTGCACTTCTACCGATTTACGGTAAAACCCATTCTGAAATTTTAAAAATCATTATTTTAAACTCTTTTACTTTGATAAATAACCCCAGTAATAGAATTTCTCAAATATCTTCCATGCATAAATATAATTAGTTAACTTTATATAAAGCTACAGAAATATTAGTTAATATCCACTATAAAAATTTTAAGATTTACAAGAAAAATGCTGAATCTCCTTAGTAGTTATTTATATTTAAAAAAAACATCTAAACGACCGACAAACATAGTAGTAAGTTCAATTATAAAACAATTTTAAAAAAAATCCAATGTACAATGCAATTGGGTGAGTCCAGGTCGTTTCATATAAGGTAGGTGGACCTATTGAACTAAAACACATTAGATACGGTGGCGCTCCCTGCCATTGTGCCCGTTTCAGTACTGAATATATAGTAGGTACTATTCTTTTATTGTTTTGCTCTATTAGATGGGAGTCTATAGATAAAGAATTGAGGCCATAGTGGATCAGTGAAATATTGTATTACTGTCAATATGATGGTTGTGGGTCCGATCTCATTTAGAATATTTTCTTTTACTTCAGCTCCACTCTGTATCCCGCATCTAGCAGGGTACGCAGAAGGATCTTAGTATTAGCACACTCCACTCCCCACTTTCCGCCAAATTGATTGGCGGAACATAACGACGTGCTTTGCCACGGTGAAGAAATGAAAATATTATTTTTTCATTTCATCGAATGGAAATAGAACCCACAACCTGTCGATTTACAGTTGTGCCTCTGCGCCACGTCTGGCCTAAAGTAAAGTAAAGTATATGAAATTTTTAGTTCTCTTACTCAACTTTAAAAGTTCACGTAGACAAAGTTGCAGTTGGAAGTTACTTTTTACTTTAGTTACTTACTTAATTTAGGAAAACGGACAATTTAACTTAGTACAGAAACATATAGACCTCATGAGGTCTATTGCCATAATATATATGGATGTTTCTTTGTAAAAACAAATACTTTAAAGTTACCTGGTACTTTTTTAAGGCAAATTGCACATACTTTAATGTTACTTTTCTATTCTGTAAAAATACTAATTGCACAAGCTAAGTACTACAAAATATTTTCATAAAAACTTAAACTTTAAGTCAACATGACTTGTTGATAATTTGTTATTTAAAACTTTTATTAAATGAGATCGTCGGGGCGCAGTGGTACAGGTTTAACTGTATCTAACGATGGTAGTGGCTTCAATCAACACTAACACAAACACACAAAAATAGTGTTTTTATATATTTACTAGAGATATGCATATACTAGACTCAAACGGGCCTGGCTCGCTTAATGTTATTTTTATATTACAGCTAAAGGTTAACATATATTTTTATGCCTAATATTCCTTTTTACCTCTTAGAATATGTGTACAAAGTTTCATGATAATCGGTTCATTAGTTATGGCGTGAAAGCGTAACAAGCTCACATCTATAAAATTAGTATGATTAGAAATACATAATTGAAATTAGAAAATACATAAATTAATATAATATATATAACTATAATATAATTAATCTATGAGAATATTGAGATTTATGGAAATTCAGTAGGGAGCCAGCGTCTAAGCCGTCATTATTGTTGTGCTAATTGAGTTAAATGCGAAGATTGAAAGATATTTATGCAACTAAAGTCTTAATACTTCGATCGCGACATAATAATAGTTTGTGGAAACCTAAGAAATATTAATTTAAATAACTTCGCTTGCTTCAAATTTTGCTAGTAAGAAATATAATAATAAATATTGTTGTTAATCCAAAAAATCCCAGTCCGCTCGATGGCCGCAAGCCGAGGTTCGAATCCCGCAGGGGGCGCGCTTACAGTCGTCGACTTCCTCACAGACAGCCACATAGTGCTTGTATTTCTTCATGGACACAGTACCCTCTTCCATCCCCCCCGGTGACCCTGTAAAAGCCAATAGGCCTAACAGCATTAACCTCATGATAGAAAAAACAAATCCAAAATGGGGGATTACATAACTGCACAATCCACATAATATCAAATGAAAGAGATTGATATTGATTGATTGATTAAAAAACAATACACCATAAAAAATTTAGAAAGCTGGTTATTAAAAAGGTTTTTTTAATAATAATTTTAATTTTAATTTTTTACTTTTGTTTCTAATTCTGTATTAACCGATAGTTTAATTTTATAAATAACTATACTAAAATAGATTTATTTAAATTGAAATAGTGTGGCTCTATAATTTTATTTAAAAAAAACTATGATAGTCAAGTAAAAAAAATAGAATATATATATCATAGAATTCTCTCGTTTAGACTTTTTATAAGCTTTGGCTCAGTATAAAAAGTATTGAATGCTATTTTCTATTTCGCTTTGTGCGGTCCAATAAAGAGTGGCTGTGACGCTGAGCGGGATCGATTACGATATGTAATTCGAAATTGTTTTTTTGTATTAGTTTCACGCTTTATCCCGCTCATATCAGGCAAAGGACACCTGAGAATCTGGTGTTACGACACTCCGTTCCCATTAAGACACTTCCGTTCCGTCCTCTACTTTCCGCCTAAGGCTTGAAACATTGAGTGATGGCGTAAAACAACGTCGCGCTTCTGTTTCTTACCAATGAAATGAAAATAATTCATTCCCCCGAGAGGGATTCGAACCCATAATCGTCGTGTTTACAGTGAGACGCTATGACGCTAAGCCTAGACTAAAAAATTCTATCATAATATAATAATATAATATAAAAGTTATTTCACTAACGATTTAGTACTTAAGCCGATTATAAATTACAATACAAATACAATAACTATAGGTATGATTGAAAGTTAATGCTTATTTTAATGAAATCATCATCACACTCAAATAAATATTTAAAATATTTTTAAGCGCTGTTGCCCTAACATATAAGAGTAGGCAGAGGGAACCTTAGATCCTAGTGCTACGACACTTCCGTTCCCCTTTTTCTATAGCTGCGCTTGGCCTCGTTACCAGAGCAAAGAAATTAAAATATTAGATATTTCATTTCCTAGAGTGAGGAACCACAACCTACCTATCGCGCTTACCCGGCCGCAAACAATTGAATGGCTATACATATTTCACGTCTGTTAATATTATTCTATTTCATATATTTACTAGGATTGTTTTTAGATTTACTAGGTATCTATGTTTAATTTTAGTATAAAAAAGGGCGTGTTATTTTTAAATATATTTCTATTTTCTTGCAAAAGTGAGTTAATTTTATAGGATCTTAAAAGGGGAACGTTTTTTTATTACGTATACTTAGGTAAATGACGTCGGTATCGTCTTAAATAGAAAGAATTTTGCTCCCACATAAGTCACGACGATCGTTATTAGCCAATATAAAAGTATCAGCATACGAATAAAATTAGTGAGGCCAGTCGTGGCGCAGGGTTAGCCACGGGGGGCAGGTACAGTTTACACTAGGTTCCCAAGTTCCCTCTGTCCATCCTGTATGTGAGGGATACAGCGTGAAGCTAAAAAAGTATGGTAAAATACTTAATATTCATAATTCTTATACAGCTTAAATAAAAAAAAAACACTTATCTCTCTTTCTATCCAATTTTTGAAACATTGTGTATAGAATTTAATTGCGGAACTCAACGCCGCGATGATACTATTTAACTAACAAAACTTACCTTTGTTCCAGGGACGTGCGTTTTAACCGCATATTCGACATAGCGCCGGGTGTGTTCAGCCATCTTCATCGGCTACGGTCACTGCTGCTAAACGACAACCAGCTGACGGAGTTACGATCTGGCTCCTTCCACGGCCTACGCCGCTTAAAATATCTCTATCTATACAGAAATCGTATAAAACATATAGATTCTGATGTTTTCCATGGCATGGTCCACCTGGAACAACTGTGAGTATTCTATTTCTGTTATTAATATAATTTTATGTTTTTATAATTGTAAAATGTGAGAGTTTTTTTAGTTTCACGCAGTATCATGCACATAGCGGGGTAGGCAAAGAAGATGGAAATCTAGTGTTAAGACACTTCGTTCAGAGGATGACAGGTACTAGCGAGGATGTCGCGGTGAGAATGAAGGAGAACGTGCTCAGCTGGTTTGGGTACGTGGAACGAATGAGTGATGAAAGAATGGCAAAAAAGATCGATGATGGAAAAGTGAGCGGTAAGAGAGGTAGGGGAGACCTCGGTTGACTTCGAAAACACAGTATCAAAGATACTGGAAGAAGGTCACGTAAAAAGCATGAGGATCCCCCGGGGGGCACGTATGAAGAGATTGACGACAGTGGACGAGGTGAAAGAGCTATGTAGAGACCATAGCGTTTGGCGCTCCGCTCTCTCTGATTACTCCGCTAGGGATAAAGCGTGAAGCTGAATATGTATATATGTATGAATGTGTATATAAAATGAAACATATAAACGTAAAATTACGGTTACGTCTGCAATTTTTAAAGTAGTTCTTATATATTTTATTTGGGTTCCCTATTCGATTTTTTATTAAGCTTTTTATACGCTGTTTCCCGCACTCAGCAGAGTAGGCAGAGGAAACCTAGTTAATACTAGGCATAGACATTCTGTTCCCTCGGTTGTGGGTTCTATTCCCAGATAGAACCCACATTCATCATCATTTATTTTAAATCTGAGACCGTCGTGGCGCATTGGGACGAGAGTGTAAACGCAACGCGACGGTTGTGGGTTTAAAGTAAAAAATAAATAAATCAATCAATTTCACGCTGTATCCCGCACACAGCAGGCTAGGCGGAGGGAACCTACTGTCTATTCCCCACTCTCTGCCAGCATTGCGTGTTGAGTGGCAGAACTCAACGCCGCGCTTTCCCTCGACACCAAAGCGAAGAAATGGAAATATAAACGTAAATAAATATTCCACTTCCTCGAGTGGGGATTGTACCCACAACCGTCACGTTACAGTCACACCCTTGTGCCGCTGATCCACGACGGCCTAATTTAACTAAAGTCCTGTATTCATTTTAAGATGTATTCAGTAGTCGAACGTATTATCACATAATGATGTCATTGCGGTTGCTAAGTGTGTAACAATATGTCATACTGTGCTATATAGGGAGGAAAATCAACATTGTTCTTGGAATAGATTGTGTTTATATTTAGAAGCTTAATTTCTTTGTATTTGTCTATATGTAGAAAGAATGCGTACTTTATATATTATATTAGAATATTTTAATGTATGTAAATAAATATTATTATTTGAAAAATTATCTATGAAGTATTTCGCAATAGTACTCATGAAGGCGGTATTTTAATAATATTGACAAATATGCCATATATGACGCTGAAACACAAGCGTGTGCCCGTTACCCGAAAGTGGGTTCAATTCTTTCTTGGGGAAATTAATTTTTATTTATTAATATTTATACGTTTACGGTGGCCAGTGTTACCCAATTTTTAAGTCGTAAATACTGTTGATAAAACAATGATTTGCTTCGGGAAGATATTCCGTGCACTTATTTACCTTATTGTGGAAACGCTCACCAAATGCAAACTTCGCTTTATAGTACAAAGGGAAGCTGTGCATAACACAAACAATCTTTTGTTAGCAATATTTCTACGCTTTTCGCTTGTCTGAGAGACTTCATATATGTTGGTACGGTAGAAATGCAAATTGGCGACTAAAATAGTTTAAAATGAAGTTGTTTTTCTGTTTAACATTTCTGTTACTTCACTTTCAATTTCATTAGTTCTGAATTTAAAAAAAACTAAATCAGTTTCACACTGTATCCCGCATGCGGCAAGGTAGTCAGAAGGAACCTAGTATTAAGACACTCCGTTTTCCACTTACCGTCGAATTATTCGATATTAAAAAATAATGTTTCATTGAGTGTTTCACTCATAATTGAGTGTGGCCCGAACTCACAAACGTCGCGTTCAGTCACTTCCTTGCGCCACGAAGGCCTCTAGTTCAGAATTTTCATATGAAAAAAATATCTAAAAGACAATTGACTTTTCTCTATAATTTAATGACTGTAACGTAACAGGTTGTGGGTTCGATTACCCATATAGGGAAAATGAAATACTTAATATTTTCATTTCTCCGCTATAGTGGCTCGAGGCTAAGCGCGATTTGATTTCCGTCACTCAACACGCAATGCTTCAGAAATCGGTGGAAAATGGAACACGGAATTTTAACATTAGGTTCTCTCTGCCTACCCTGCTACATGCGGGATACATAAGTTAAATGAACAAATAATGTATCAAAAAGAAATTACATAAATTATGGTTTTGTTCCAGGTATTTGCATATCAATGAAATACATCAAATTGAACCTGAAACTTTCTCCAACTTGCCGCGCCTTGAGCGATTGTAAGTATTTGAAATACTGTGGACCGAATTTAGTTTAATCATAAATACATATTTAAATGATCATTGTTTATTCAGATACTTACACAACAATAACTTGAAGACTATTCCACCTGGTTCCTTCCGCGGCATGCCGAAGTTGCACAAGTTGCGCCTGGACAGCAACGCCCTAGTATGCGATTGTGCTATGCTCTGGTTTGTCCATATGCTCGCCGAACACAATGATATGAGCATCGCTGCAACTTGCTATGAACCCGCTGGGGCCACTGGAACGTCTTTGGCTGCGATGAAAGAGAAAGACTTCCATTGTCGTAAGTTATTCTTTGTATATGTATTAAAAACTTTCTATTTATTGTCTCTGGTGCTAATTTAAATATTTTCAGAACGACCTGAAATCGAATCGGATCCTGAAGATGTAGTAGTCCACTTTGGAGACGATGCCATGTTCAGTTGTGTCGCAAAAGGCGAACCGACACCCGAAATTGTATGGTTTAGAGATTCGGCAGTTTTGCCAATTGACAATTCTAGATATGAAGTGATGGACAATGGCACTCTTATGGTTCATAACGCAGATCAAAATGATGTGGGTGTATTCGAATGTGCAGCTAAGAACCCTGCTGGTGAAGTAAAATCAAAGCCAGCTAAAATGATGGTGCAAATTAAGCCTGACAGCAACGGTAAGTATTTTTCCCAAAAGCGGTAATAACATAACTTATAATTAATGTGTATAAAAAATAAAATATCTAATCTTATTCTACTGCAGGTTACCCGGTATTTACAATACTACCTCGTAAACAAGTTGTTAAAATAAATCAACGTCTTGCACGCTTTGACTGTGTTGCAAAAGGCAATCCAACGCCTCATATCTCATGGTATTATAATAATGAACGAATATTATTAACTGAACGTATTTCCATGCGTCACAATGGTTCCATTATAATCGAAAATATCCAACATGAAGATTCTGGACTGTATACCTGTCAAGCTGAAAACATTAACGGGAAAATAACGGCTTCTGTTACGCTTGAAGTTATGGGTAATAAAATAACTTAGCTAAAATTATACTAAGTGAGTAAGTTTTTAAGTATAATATAATAATATTTTTGTTTTAGTTGCACCGGCGTTTATTATAGTACCAAAGGATCTGACAGTGACAATTGGTGATACTGCTCAATTTCAATGTACAGCTAGAGGAGTGCCTAAACCTGTTATTTCATGGTATCGAAACACTATGGTATTGCCGCCTACTGCTAATATAATTTTAAGTAATGAATATCAAAATTTGACAATACTTGAGGCCACTGAAGAAGACGGTGGATTATACCACTGTCGTGCCGAAAATTCTGAAGGGCTTACAGAAATATCTGCTATTTTAAAAGTACAAGAATTCAAAATTACACATCCCAAAATAATTCTTAAACCAGAAGATACCGACGCTTTTAAGGAAACATCTGTGCAAATGCCATGCGAATATGAAAGTGACCCCCCGGCCACAGTTGAGTGGAGAAAAGATGGAAACCGCATCGTTGCCAACTACCGATTCACAATTACCGTGATCGGTAGTTTAATTATTAATAACGTAAGCTTATCAGATGCCGGAAATTACGAGTGTTCTGTGTATAATGAATACGGACGTGATACTGCGTCGGTATTTCTTACTGTTAAAGATCATATTCTACCAGGTGACGAATATGTGAATATTGCTTTAACAGAAGCAACAAGAGATGTTGATCAAGCCATTGCAAGGACTGTGGAAAACCTATTTAAGGATAGAACAACAGTAACAAGCATAGCAGAACTTTACAGGATGGCAAGATTTCCTAACGCACCAGAAAGAGAGGTGGCACGTGCAGCTGAAATTTATGAGCGAACTTTAGATAAAGTCAAGGAATTTACGCAGTCTGGATCAAACATTACTGCTATTCAACCCTATTATTATGAAGGAATCTTATCCGGTGAACATTTAGAAATTATAGCTCGTTTATCTGGTTGTGTAGCTCACAGGGAAAACAAGGATTGTTCAGATATGTGTTTTCATAAGAACTACCGGAGTATTGACGGAAGCTGTAATAATTACAATCATCCAAATTGGGGTACTTCGCTCTCTAGATTCCGTCGACTTCTTTATCCTATATATGAAAACGGATTTAGTCAACCGGTAGGATGGAATAAAAACAAAAAGTATAACGGACATAGCTTACCGAGTGCAAGATTAATTTCTACAGAAATTATTAGTACCACTGAAATATCTATGGATATTGAAATAACTCATATGACGATGCAGTGGGGTCAATGGCTAGATCATGACTTGGACCATGCTTTGCCATCCGTAAGCTCACAGACTTGGGATGGGGTAGATTGCAAAAAAACATGTGATTATGCAGCCCCATGTTTCCCTATAGATGTTCCTAAAAATGATCCAAGAATAACTAATCGCAGATGCATCGACTTTGTAAGGACAAGCTCGGTTTGTGGCTCTGGAATGACCTCAGCTCTCTTCGGGAAATTACAACCAAGAGAACAAATTAATCAACTTACATCATTTATTGACGCGTCTCAGGTTTACGGTTTCGAAAAAACAGTTGCTGAAGATCTCCGGGATCTAAGTAACGAAAATGGTACTCTTCGTGTCGGAGCACAATTTCCCGGTAAAAAACATTTATTACCTACTACTGGTCTGAATGCAATGGACTGTAGACGCAATTTAGAAGAAAGTACCCGCAGCTGTTTCGTAGCCGGGGATATAAGAGCTAACGAACAAATTGGCTTAGCAGCAATGCATACTATCTGGATGCGAGAACATAATCGTATTGCATTAATCCTAAAGGCTCTGAATCCATTCTGGGATGGCGACAGGGTATATCAAGAAGCCAGGAAAATTGTCGGAGCTGAGATACAAGTCATAACATACAAAGACTGGTTGCCTCTTATTATAGGACCTGAAGGATACGAACAATTGGGTGAATATAAACAATATAATCCAAATCTCAATCCGTCTATCTCTAACGTTTTTGCTACAGCCGCCTTACGGTTTGGTCATTCAATCATAAATCCATTATTGCATCGTTATGATGAAAACTTTGAAACTATACCCCAAGGACATTTATTATTGCGCAATGCTTTCTTCTCCCCTTGGAGACTGGTTGATGAAGGTGGAGTTGATCCTTTACTACGAGGCATGTTCAGCACCCCTGCTAAGCTGAAAACTCCCACACAAAATTTAAACACTGAGCTTACTGAGCAGCTGTTCCATACAGCACATGCTGTAGCACTTGATTTAGCAGCTATTAATATTCAACGAGGACGTGATCACGCTATTCCTCCTTATACACAGTTCCGCCAGTTTTGCAATATGAGTGAAGTAAATGATTTCGATGACTTAGCAGGTGAAATATCCGATCAGACTGTCAGGAATAAGCTTAAAACACTTTATGGATCAGTATATAACATTGACGTTTGGGTGGGTGGAATATTAGAAGATCAAGTTGAAGGAGGAAAAGTTGGTCCTCTTTTCCGTTGTCTATTAATAGAACAATTCAAGCGTTTGCGTGATGGTGATCGTCTCTGGTATGAAAATCCTTCAACATTTGAGCCTGAACAATTACGTCAGATTAGGCAGGCCAACTTAGCAAGGATCTTGTGTGACAACGGAGACAATATCGACACGATAAGTGAAAACGTGTTTTTACTTCCGGAAGTTCAAGACGGTTTAATTTCTTGTGAAGATGTACCATCGGTCGATTTTCGCTTTTGGGCAGATTGTGAATCATGTGGTGATGATATAAGTGAAAATGAATCAAATCGAATACGCCGGGATACTTCAGCTCAAATGGATCTTTACGCGCAATACACTGAAAGCGACCATCGCCTGAACACATTAGAGGACTCTTATTCTATGCTGAAAGAAACTATTGAAGCTTTGAAAAAGAAAGTTAAATATCTAGAAGACACTTGCCAGAGAAACTAAATATTTAACAAGATTGGCATATACCATTTTAAGAACTTTACAATTATATCAAACTGACCCGGTAACCAGGAATTAGTCCATATATCTCATTCATATCCTTATTGACATATTAAAAAAGTTTAAAATTAAGATAAAAAAAACAAAAAAACCTTAAATAATAAAAAAATATAAAAAAAATTGACGTAAGTTGCATAATAAAAAAAAGTTGATATAAAAATATATGTGTCTACAGTTATTAAATATATATTCATTATATCATTAAATAAAAAAAAAAATACAAAAAAAAAAAGAAAAAAAAACCATGTTCTCAGTGTATGTGTATAAACGTAGGCTATCCAACATAGCTTTAAGCCTTCTCTATGTGGTCCAACTAATTAAGAATTTATTTGAATTCCATTTTGTAAATTATTATGCCTGATATATTTTTATGTGGTTTTGCCATCTATGACTATCATAGTCAAACATTTAATGTTAATTACTATTAACTTTGCTATGATTATGTTAACTCTTATATCAAAAACACTAGACTCAAATAGTTTTACATATAAATAATAAATTTCTCATGTTAATGTGTGTAAGAAGATTTACCCCCAGTTACAATTTTCTATATTAGGTGTCTATATGCAACATAATCTAGTCGTAATATAGGATAACTTTTAATATAAGGTATCACTTAATAACAGTATAATTTCATTTCACAAACATTTCCGAGCTTAGCTTAGCTTAACAAATATCCTATTTTGTGCCATTTTAAAAAATACTATATATAATAATTTACATAGTACCTATATACATTTTGAGGCCGTCGTGGCGCAGCGGCTCAAGAGTGTGATTGTAACGCGACGGTTGTGGGTTCGATCCCCAGTTCGATTCCACTCGAGGAAGTGAAATATTTATTTACGCTTAAATTTCCATTTCTTCGCTCTGGTGTTGAGGCAAAGCGCGGCATAGAGTTCTTCCACTCAACACGCAATGTCTTCAGAATTTGGCAGGCAGTGGGGAACAGAGTGTCTTAACACCAAGCTCTCTCTGCCTACACTTCTGCGTGCAGGATACAGCGTGAAGCTGATTTAATTTTTAATTTATATAATTTACAAAAACAATTACGAGCTTTTACGCAACAGCTTCTTCTTAAGTAGAACGATTTGTATGTGTTCATATAGGAAGGTCAAGATCCGTCCCAAATTTAATGTATCGGGGTCCCTGACACGAATTTCGAATGTAATGATATGGACTGAACATTGAGGACTCGCCACCCGAGTATAATGTGAACGCGATTGTAAATTGCACTTAACTATTCCTATTTTACTTAAATAATATATATATATATATATATATATATAATGTAAACTTAGGTAGGCTGTTCTAGTTGCGCTTTTTAGCAATAACATCTTAAATTGGTCGGTTAGTTTGTCACTCAGACCTGAAATATCGATATAATCATTGTTAATTGTTTGTTTCTCAGTAAAATCTCGATGTTGTTCGGCTCTTTCGAAACAGCTATATGAAAGTCGTATTTGTAAAAAAATTCGCACTTTCGGACGCTAACGAAATATTGCAATGCACTCTCATATGGCTAGTTCGATATAAGCCTTCGGTGTCTATGTTATCTATTTCTAGTAAATATGTCTAATGTAATAGGAAAATCTATTTTACTCATACATTCGTAATATAAGGGTAAATTTTAATTCTACAGAATAGTCAGATATTATTGGGACGTCCCTGTCGTAACATTATTGTTTTTCAAATTTAACAAAATAGAGTTTTTTTATGTTAGGCTTTGATTCTCTGTACCTATTTGAATATATTTTGAATAAGTTTTCATTTATTAGTGTACTTACAATTTTACATTAATTTATAACTATCATATTTTTGATATTAGTAGATTCGTCATTAGGAGATGCGAACATTCGATGCTTTAAGCGACTTTGCGGTACTAATGTGATAACCAACAATACGGTTTTACTAGTTACGTATCTACTTTTCCCTTTTTATTCGAATTAAAATAATATTAATATACTCAACAATAATTAAATAATAATACAAGTATAACACTAAAAATTTAAACTCCTGTCCCATATATAACAGCAATGATTTTCCTCCGAGCCGAGCTCACTGACCTACTGTATCTGTGAGAATTTTTAATACCTTCACAGAAACAGCTGGAAAAAGGAACGCGTTGGACTGACAAGCTATAATAGTTCTCCAAAGTATAGATCAATCACAGTACCTAACTCCAGCTACTATATCGGAGCGACTATTGTGTATTTTTTAATAGAAAACTCTTTCCTTAATGGCATTTCATCTTTGCACTCTGAATGTCCCCCTATGCCACTTGTATACCACTGTACCCACCACCATATTGTGGTAATATAGCTTGACTACGTCATACGTAAGATTCGAATGTTCCCAAACTCTTGCTCCTCTTATACTTAGAATAAGCATTTCCATTTTGGAATTCGTCATAATAAATGTATTACTAGATGTGTAGTTTAAATATCGATATAATTAAAACATAAACCTAATACTAAGAAATGTTTATTTGCGCTTTTTTAGCATAGAGCTATAGAACTGACCATCAAATTATTATAAAATTTCATTCAAAAAATTAAAATTGCAATTAATTGATGAGTTATTCGTTAGTAAGGTGGGGAGTACATAGTAGAGTAGTGTACGCTACATATACTCGTATATAGCGCTACGGGCGAGATTTGACCTTAACATTCGAGTCAATCTTGTTCGACTCATTGATTACATAAAAAGATTTTAAATGTACATATATGAATATATTTGCTATTTCAAATTAATACCAAAAAGTTTACCATCACTTTTAGTACTGGATTCAACACTAATTATTTATATTCATCGGTCCATTGTAAACTATTTTGGATGGAGAGGATTAGACTGACGTTAACGTATAGGGCTTATGCTAAGTTGATGACAATATTGAAGTGCCTGTTCCTTAATAGTTCGACGGTTGGCTAATGAAAATAAATAATTCATAACTTATGTATATAGGATCGGACCGTTCAATTAATGAAAACTAACAATGGTTATCTACGTACTTCAATTATTTAAAGGAGCCCCGCTAATATGGAGGAATTAATTTAAAATTATAAGTATATATCACAATTTAAACATAATTAGCCATTTATAACTCTAATGGGATTTTACATTGTTTGTGGTCAGTTCCAAAGTTAACGCAAACTTTGTTAGATACTTATATAAAATTCAAATTTTGTTTCGTGAATATATATATGCTATTGAGTATTTTAAAATATAACATTGCAAGCTATATAAATTGGAATCTGTAAATCGATCGATATTTTTATTCGTATTAGAAATAATTGTTTCTAGATCTGTATTTCTTATTATTTGCGTTGCATTTACTCTATGTAAGAAAGGAATCACACTTACTGTATAATTGCAACTAAATACTCCAAGGCGCTGCCAGGTTATCGTATCAGTTTAAAAAGTTATTACGACGCGATTATTTACCAGGACATATTAAGTACAGTGCAAACTTATTTATAATTTTTAAATATGGCGAAGAGCACAACACCTAGAGAACAAAATTTTGAAAACAAATTTGCGAATATCTTTTATAATAAAATAATCTTAATAAGTTAAATATCTTTATTATGTTGAAAAAATTCCTTTTCAAGGCTGCCATATTCTTAGATTCTAGTTACAAAGTTATAACATTTTCAAGCGTGGTTCCTTTCATCTTATATATTTTTGGTTTAAATATGCTTAAAAATAAATGGAAAAAGGAAATTGGTTGTTTGATTTTGACACCTGCCATTTAATGTTAAAATAAATAAAGTGTATTTCAAAAAGGATAAAATGACACAAAAACATTAAATTTAATATAATTTATTGATCTTAAACACTAAATGGTAACAGATTAACTACACTGCTATAAAATCTCATTGGAATTTTTTAATAATTATATTCCCACATATTTTGTATGTCTTCCAGTTGCTAAAACCTTATTGTTGTCTTTGTTTCGTACTTCCACTTCTAGAAATGCAATTTTTCTACCAAGTTTTCTTGTAACAGCCTCTACTTCAACATTGTCACCTGGTTTCGCTGCATTCATGTAACTGAATAGAAATATAATATTTATATTTAAATTACACAATAAAACTCCAAATATAACTTTTAATTTTATATATGTTCCAATATAAAGGTATTTAAAATAAACAATTATTTAATAGATAAATAAATACTAAATACATTTTCAATTACACATTTTTATTGTTAGGTAGAAGGAATTTAGGAATAATACATACATTCCTGACTTTTCAAAGACAACATATCAAGAACTTAAACTGCAATAACTATAGAATCTATTAGAATCTAGTGGTGATGTGGAGGTTGTATAACTTTTGTTGAATAGTAGTACATAATCTAACTCTAAATGTGGTTACATTTGATTCCCATTTGGGGGAAATGAAATGTTTTATTTCCTCTCTAACAAGGCAATGCAAGCAAGTTCCACCACTTAATATTCAAACAAACTTGGAAGTTGAGCAGAATCTGGTGAATTAAATTAAATTAATTGTAAAATAGAAATTCTACTACCTTACACTAAGATCAATAGATACTCCTCTAGTATCAATATTTTCATGAGAAGAGAGAGCACAAGTTGATATAGCATCTACTAAGTGTGCAATGAAACCACCATGTAAAGTGCCACGTTGATTCAGATGCTCCTCCCCCACTTGGAACTCTGTTACCATCTTTCCGTTGCCTACACTTATGACTTTAACCTGTATATTAAATAAGTATCTTAAATTGTATACATAATTAATAGGATAATCAAAACTTATAATAAAATTGTTGCTGATTGTTGTCTGTAAATGGAAGAAAATTTATTATTGACTTTTAAACATCATCAGACATCAACCATTTAAATAACAACATATTTAAACAACATATCAATGAGTTTTAGTATATACATCAACAGTATATACAAAAATAAAGTGTTTATTTTCAACATAATTATTTTTAACACATTTAAGGAAATTACGTAACCAGGGCATTAGAAATAGCTCTTTTATTATTAGGTTACGTTATAAGCAAAAAAAGACTGTAGGTTTTAGATAACACTTGTAGTTTAATTTGTTTATAAATGTTTAAAATTTAAAAACATAATTTACCTTCCGTAGGTTATGATCGAAACATTTTGTTGAAGCAACAGTTTTTGTGAACAATTCTGCTATTTTTGCCGCCTTGGAAGTCATTTGTTCGTATTAATATACTTTAATATAAGTTAATAATTCTACATAGTATCCTAATCGAAATTAAATATAAAATACTCTAACCTATCAGTATCTAAAGGTTGTCACTTGTCAAATTTTGTCTTTCACTCACTGTCACTTTCACATGTCAGCTGCAACTTATAGCATATTAGAATATACTCTGTGGCTACAATCTTACAGTTTAAAAATAGTAATATATAGACAGCAATTACAACATAATTATTCAAAAATATGTTCACAAATCACAACATATTCAAAAATCGGGAATCGAGCTTAAAATATAAAATAAGAATTACTATAATTATTTTTACAGTACAATACGTTCTGTATGAATAATTTATATTATGAGAAACAATATATGTATATGTAACTCTTCTTTAAAGCGACCAACAAAAAGTTGCTTGGAATAAAATCAAGTGTACTTAATCAAGACTCAATTGAATCGTGATAGCAGATTGTAATAAAACTCCCAAGCGGAGCTACTGTCACTCTTTGTTTTTAGTATAATACAACTACTTACCTGCTCAAATGAAGCATGTTTTATTTAAGGGCGTAGACGATGATTCTGGTCTATATTCCGAAAATAAATGCAAAATGTATTAATTATATTGAGATAAAGAAAAACACACACAATACAAATTTAGGTGCATCCTACAGTCGCACGCTTGTGCCCCAGTACCACGACTGGCTTATAATAAAAATCGTCACCCATTTAAAATTACTTGTAAACAATTGTTTCAGTCATTTTAGATTACCCATATATAGAACTTCCACTTCCTTACTTGTTTCCTGTTAGCAACATTGGAAATTGTCTAGACTTCTGATGAAAATAGTCGCTGTTAGAGGGAAATAGATTGTAAACGGAAAAGGATTGACATAGATGTATAATATTTAGCCAGAAGTAGATGTAACTTTTTTTTAAATTATATTTTTATTTGTTACGTTTTCTAACCTTAGTTCTAAATTTATTATTTTTATAGAAATATGTGTTTATAAGTTACAGAACCCAACGCAAAGTTTTCATTTATCAGACTCATGAAAAGTTAAAAGAAAAAACAATCAAACTTACAACCATTGTTTGCATATTAAAACGACGAGAAACTACTAGCACAATGTAAAAAACAACGGCAAACGTGTAATGGCAGGTTTTGTGTCTAAATGAATTTATTTAAGCGGACGTAACTTTGCCGGCCACTATATCGTTCAACGCGATGTTATTATTAACAGGTATTAATGTTTTCAGCTTTAAAGAAAACGGTACGGATTAAGGATTTTAATAATAATACGTTTTAAATATTTTTAATAATATTAATAGTTACGTAACGTCATGTGGAAACCAAATTGGCTTAACTTGTTTAATATACCTACCTAATTGTAATTTATACATGATGATGACCGACATTCATTTTATGAGTAATAACATTTGATGTCCTTTGTTAATTTAATATTTAATGAATTTGTAAAGTTCACAAAATATTATAAGTAGGTACAACATTTTTTATATATTTTTCAAACCGCTTTTTATAAGGTCGGCTTGTGAAAGCTCCTGTGCTCCTGTGAAAATATTAATAAAATCCAAAAAAACCTCTCGAGGAACAGCTATAGAAATTTCTATTTTGTATGTAACATTTACCTATATATCTTTCTACCAACGATGGCGAGTCAGTACGTACTTTAGGAACGGAAGTCTAAAAAAAAAAAAATGCACATAAAGCAGAAAGTAATTTAGTATAATGAGTAATGGAAGATCGCTAGCATAAAAAATTTTGGTGTAATTAACAATGCGAAATTATTTAAATTGTAGGTATGCCGCTCATTCTCGTCGGTGAAATTAAAACTTGTATAATTTTATGTTCCTACAGCATTAATGGTGCGTACTTTAAAGGCTTAAATAGTATATTAATTAATGCTTTTTGTTAACCATTATGAGATAATACACCTGGTGGAATATGTCATATTATTATATTCTTATTTTTTGGCTTCCGTTTGTATTGCACATGGGTAGGTAGGGAGATCATAGGAACCTAATATTGAGACACTCCGTTTCTCACTTTCCGATAATTATTTAAGACACTGCGTGTTGAGTAGCGAAACTCAACTAAGCTATTCAATATTTTATTCCCCCGAGCGGGAATCAAACCAAAAACCGTCGTTTACAGTGGCACATTTGTGACTCTCCACAACGACTATAACATTTATTTTATGTTACAGGCTAGATATATTTAGAAAAAAATACTAAACTGTCTTATGCCCCTCAGAATATCTGGAGGTGGTTGTGTTGTTGAACCTAGGATCTCAATATATTAAATGGGAGATACGGTGCTTGAAGAATTTGGGCGTGGTCCGCCTACATCTACAACAGTAGTTGCCCTGTGCAATGTAAGATTGAAATAAAAATTTTAAACTGTAAGTCCTAACTGTTACCATTCCGTACTCTTTGTCATTTTCACTTATTTAAAAAAAAAACCTAATTCACCTTTTCCCATATGTACCTCACAGCTATAATCATTTTTTTAAATTCTGCACAGAGCAGTGTAGGCAGAGTGAACCTGGGAAACTTATATTAAGATTTCGTTTCCCTCTTTCCACCAAATTCTCCGAAATCAGCGCCGCGTTTTTTTTTCTCAATCAACTTAAATCAAAATTAATTATATTTACTTATTACTTATACTATTTAATACTACTGGGCCCAGATGCGGCTACGCCCGCGAAAGTATAAGCCTAAATAATTAAAATAAGTTAAAAAATAATAATGAGTGGAGATTTATTATTAGAAAAAATATATGAGTAACCGAAATGAACAAACAAAAGAAGTAAAAGAAACTAAAGGAAATTCTTAATATTAGAAAAAGTACCTAAAGTTTGGCGTGCGCGCGTACTTAACATTTTTCTATATTAAATAATTATTAATTTTTGCGAACGATATTAAATAAAATCCCAAATGATTAAAATTACGATATTTTAAGTGTAATAACATCGGTATAGATAACCAAACTGAGATAAATTAATTATAAGCAGCAAATAATTACATAAAAAATAATAGTAATTCGAAAATATATAAAAATTTACAAAATCATCAAAGTCATCTGCCCGTTCG
>DWNA01000706.1:0-19886 GCA_018249835.1 Heliconius besckei | reverse complement strand
ATATGGATTAGATATAAAACTTCATGTTGTCCTCATTTCTCTCACACATCCTCTTGTGAGGATGTTCAAAATTTTGACCTATTTTTAGATGTTGTATAGCGAGACCGCCATTATAGTTATTTCTGAGTCAAGTATAATGTACTATATTTAAAATATTTTACGTTTATTACAAACATGAGGTTTTAAATAACATCGTGAGCCCTTTTAGTACAGTTGATACGACAATTACTGTTTAAGATGAAAGTCTAGCTAGTCAGTTTAACTAAGTAACCAATAAATCTTTAAATGGATGGAACGTGAAGAACAAAAAATATAACATTAAGATTCTTCAAGAAACGCAGAGAAAAAAAAATGCTTTATAAATTAACAATATAACATAAAACATAATAATGTTAAGAATAATCACAACGATATTCGACAGTTTTTGTGGAGACCACGGTTGACCTACGAAAGCACAGTATCAATGGTGCTAAAGGAACGTCACGTAAAAAGCACGAGGAGACCCCCTGGAATGCACGCCGCCGACGAAGTCATAGAGATATATAGAGAAACGATAATGTTCACATTGTTGTCTCTTTCTACTCTGCTAGGAATAAAACTTAAAAATATTCGATGGTAGTTTTAAACGATAAATTGAAAAATATTTCTTATTTTCACGTAACTTTATTGCAAACTCAAGCTCTCCAGTTTCGAGCGAACCACTCTAGAAATAGTTAACACTTGTCTATGAGAATGATCTTCTTTGTTTGGAAGTGTTAAGAAAGCATTCTCGAAAATTTTGTATAACCGAAACTGTTTCTAATTAACATAGACTATGAAGGATATAGAAGTACCACAACAAGTATAAGATACTTTTGTCAATAGTACATTTTTAAAGTGTTATTCTAGAACTTAAAAAAATACATAATAGGTTTACGACGATTACCTATAGATATATCTATAGTTATTTTTATAAGCACAATGTGAATTGTATAGAAAAACGCTGTCGGGGTGACCAGAAGAATCCTTTGGTATCCTATGAAGAGTTTGATGACAGTAGACAAGGCGAAAGAAATATGCAGAGATTACCTACGTGCGTAGCGTTTGGCACACCGTTCTCCCGTGGTACCCACCCCACTGGGGATAAAGGGAGACTAAAGAATAAAAGGGTTCATTTCTCTAAAAAGAACTGATCGATTAAAGAAAATTATACCATTTCTACATATAACATCTTTAGCAAGATGAACTCCACTATGATTCAAACGTGACGCATAGTAGTCGCGGTGATGATCACAAACAATACCAAATGACTAGGTTTAAAGCAAAATTACAATATATATTCTCACACCTAGTGTTGAACTAGGTGCATGACTAATATATAAATTTCCTTTTTTTTGTTATTTATAGTAAATACCTTATTTTCAACTTGACGTATTATTTACGGTTTGTGGGGAAAATGTCGGGAATGAGTCACGCAATTGGTAGAGCTTTTCGCCATCTCAGATAAGGAATTAATCTAATGTTTAGGTTACAGAACCTAATCTCTCTGCTAAATAAAGAGACAATTACAGTAGAAAATAACAACACGACGATTCTATTAAAAACATTGTATCACGTCCAAGCTTTGAATCCCGAGGCCGTCGTGGCGCAAGAACACAAGCTTGAGACTGTACACGCGACAGTTAGGCGGGAAGTGGGGAAGTGTTTAGACACTAGGTCCTTATGTTCCTATGTCTCTTATAGAGAATCAGAACTGAAGATATAGAATGAAAAAAATTCTTACACCTGAGTGAGGATTGAATTCACAACCCATGTATTTGCAGTGGATGACTGTCTCACTGCACCACAAAGGCCTGAATGAAAATTATAAGTATAATAAAACTATGTATTATACAGACATGTTGTCGCCAGAACAAACCAGATAACATTTTAAAACACTTATGTAATATTGCAATATTGAGAGGAAGCTGCAAAGAGTCCTTGATTCGGAAATTACATTGCATATGTTTAATGGGCATAAGTGGAGGGACTTTGGTTTTTATTAGAAACATTCTGCAGTTATTAGATGGTCATAAGTTAGATTTTGTAGGCATTTTAGAATACCAGTTATAATAATCATTTAAATATGTATTGTAGTATTTTTAGGAACTTTTATTGCAGTTTTAGGTGTTTTCACACATGCAGGCACAGACACAGACACAGGCAGGCAGTGTATCTTTTGTTATGGTGGAACTCAACACCACATATGTTACCAGTGAAAATTATTTCAGCATATTAATTATCCTGAGGACTGATCCTACAACTACAGCATTTAAAATTATGATATTATCCTAATGTGATGGTACATTATGGATTCTTACTATTTTTTAGAAAATGTTTATTGAAATTCTATATTAAGAACAAGTGATTTACGGTATTCTTACATTTTTTTAATTTGTTTTGGCAATATGTACAAATATAAACCAATTACTTTTATATTTTATATATTTTTTATATTAATGAACAATAATCTTATTAATTGAAAATATTTTTATTTAAAGTTTCACATAATATGTGGATAACTTCACAATAATTCATGTTAAGAAATTATTTCACAATAAATATTATTACAAATGAAATGTTTTCATCAATATTGAAATAGTTTTATTTATAATTGTTCCACTTCATATAACATCAGACATGTATCTATTTTGATTACATAATAATGTCCTAATTACATATCAACATAGTGCAATGTGATACCAATTTCCTTTTTATGCTTTCCTTAATTTATATTGTTGTTGTTTATAATATAGTAGGTTTTAAATAAACATAAAATAAATACTTTAAAAAGTTTTGAAAGAGTAATAGAAAATAAAAGAATGCATGAGATAGATTTTTTGTGATTTTTGGAAATAAAACATATTGATTATTTATTTAAAAGTTAATCAGGTTATTATCAAATTCATTTTAAAATAAATTTGAATAAATTAAAAAAGTACATTTATAACACCAAAATATTATTTGTACCTTTATCTCCATTACATTTTTATCAAGAACGACAAGTAATTAGGAGACAACAATAGTTCTAAAAAAATCCTTAATCTAGACAAAGCAATTTTGGGTTATTAATGTTAATGGGTGTGTACCTAACCACATAAATTAACTCATTTCACATTCAAGGCCGCAACGATCGCGTGTTGTTTATTAAAAATATGTCCAGCTAGAGTGGAGGACTGCATGCCAATTTTATATTAAATTGAATGCAGTGACAAAAATGACAAATCCAATATCGTATGCGAGCAATGAAGCAAAAACCCGTTACCAATTGTCCGTGGGCAACGTGATTCACCCACAGTCCTAAATAAAAGTTAATAAATTGTGTTTTAATAAGAAAAAATAGAGTTTAGAAAGGTATCCTACCTTGTAGACATCTCCGTAGGTGCCCGAGCCGATCCTCTGAACCAGCTCATATTCATCTTGGGGATTCCTCCGAGATATATCTGAGCTCAACACGCCACCACTATGCGCCATAATCACTAGCGTGCACTAATATAACATTTATTTACACTTTCATCTCATTATTCACATTTGTTACACAAAAACGTCGACAAATTAATTATTTTTTACAACACAAAATAGACATCTCCGTCTGACGTCTGACACCACAGAATAAATAATGTCATGGTTGCCATTATTTATTCTTAGTTTCAGTGCTGCCAGTGTCAATATAATAAAATTTGTAAATGTATAATAAAAAAAATATTACCGTACTTACGGTATATATTTAAAAATAATATTTTCAGATTTGGCTACTTTTCCTAAAACTCTTAAAAATTCGAATAAATGACAAATTTTGAGTCTCTACATGCAATGAGTATATTTTTTTTTATGTGTGTGTTTAATAATGATATTGTGTATTAAATAATAATTCTTAAGGCGTATGTTCGACAGAGGTTAAAAAAGAATAATATGATAATAATGTTTACTGCTTTAGTACGATGGTCTTAATGTAAATAAATCTAGAGTGAGAATAATTGGAGGCGATTGTTCCGCCAATGTTGATATTAGTTACTTCATATATTCCATACTAGCGACCCACTCACTGCTTCACCGGCTTAAACTACGCTTATATACTTACTAATCTGAATTACGTTCATGATCTAATAATCATTTTAAAGACAATATTTCTACATAGAAAATTAAAGTTTCTGCCAATTCAATAAAAGAGATATTTGTCGAGAGAGAGTCGTGACGCAGGGGCAAAATGTAACTGTAACCTCGACTGATTATGGATTCGATTCCCACTTGAGGAAACGAAGAGACAAATAGAAAAACAGATAAAATATTGAATTATTGAGGCCAGTTGTAGCACAGGGGCACAAATATGTGACTATAAACGCAACTGGCTGTGTGTTGGATTCCTCGACTCGAGGAATTTAAATATTTATTTAAATTTATATTTTCATTTCTTCGCTCTGGCAAAGCGAGGTGTTGAGTTCCGCGCCACAACGCCTCCAGATGTTGGCGGTAAGTGGGTAAAGGATTGTCTTAACACAATGTTTCCTCTGCCTACCCTACTATGTGCGGGATACAGAGTGAGGCTGATTTGATTTAATTTGATTTTGTTTTCATTTCGTTGCTTGGGTGTCAAGGCAAATCGCGGAGTTGAAATCCGACTTTCAACACGCAATGGCTCCAGATTAAGGCAGCAGATGGGAAATACGAGGATCCTTCTGCCTCTCCTGCGGTGTGCAGGATACAGCGTGAAGTTGACTATATCTAATTATCATTGTTTTGTGTTTAGTAAAACCTATTATCAGGAACACTTATCAATGTAATACCATTGATAGATGTTGAGGACATCTCATATCACCATAACAGATTTTCTCATAGATTTGCTATGCACAGCCATCGATCAGTTACAATTTCTAATAACTATAATACTCTGCTATAATATAAGCTGCTCGTCTATGGAATTCTTTACCTATCGACATCAGACGTGCCAAAAGGCTATATGTTTTAAAAAAATAAATAAATAAGCTTCACGCTGTATCCCGCACACAGCAGGGTAGGCAGAGGGAACCTAGTGTTAAGACACTCCGTTTTCCACTTTATGCCGAATTCTGGAGGCATTGCGTGTTGAGTGGCAGAACTCAACGCCGCGCTTTGCCTCGATACTAGAGCGAAGAAATGGAAATATAAACGTAAATAAATATTATACTTCCTCGAGTGGGGATCGAACGTTTTAGAGAAAATGCTTAAAATCATTAGATACATTTATTTATTTGTATTTATGTATTTAATTCGTATATTTTAATAATTTTTTTCTTCATTTTTCATTTTCATCATTAAAAAAAAATTTCTATCTTATGCACCGCCCACGTTTATACAACTCCAACATTCAAAGGTAGCCTGGAAGAGATCGCTTTAAGCGATAAGAAGGTCGCCTTCTTGTACTTTTTATTATTATTATTATTTTTAAGTTTGTATAAATTTTAATCGTGCAATAATTACCCTTCTCTCTGATAGATCTATCTTTCACTGATAGAAAATGGCAATACACAATAAAACAAATAAAAAATTGTTAAAATGGTATATTTATTACAATCGAATATCTTCGGCCGGCATCCATGTAACGTATTACAAAATTTGTTTAACGCCGACGCTACAATAATAACTTCTAACACTTTATTATAAAATTATATAATCTTTTGGTTCATTCCTTTTTAAGTGCACTTTTACATACTTTACGTCGTATTGACGTAATACTTATATCAAGCGAATGGAAATTTTAAATTTCCCAGTAAACGCGTATATTTTGACTTGATGTATTATGCTCTTATTAAAGCAAGCTGTGATTTTATCTCAATTTATTATTAGTAATCCTTATAGAAAAACAACTTAAAGTTGTAAATTTTTGCCATATAAAGTATTAAAACAGTGAACTTAAATTCTTTCATAAACAAAATCATTATACAAAAATCGTAGTTATCGTGATAGGTGCTTTTACGTAGTTATTTGAGCACCTGAAACGATGTTAAGAAATTAATAGTTCCCCAGTATCTTTTTAAATTTGGTATAAATTGAAAGAAATTAGCAAAAAAAATCACTTAATTTATCATAATTATAAAACGCAATAAAACGAGTTAAAACCACAACTCACTAGACTTAAACTTCATAAATACGAATACATTTCGACAATTATTTATAATTTAAATATTCGGTACCAACTAGTACAAATTTTACGTTTCCATACAAAAATCGTAACAATTAAAAACTGGCAATACAATGATCATTGTTATATAAATAACATATATTTTGCAGATGTAACAATATTTAAAGCATTTAATTTAAATGAATCAATTATTTATTTTATTGCTTTACACTTTGTAACGGTATATAAATATTGTTATGTGAAGTTTGGTACACACAATGACTCAAATTAGCAACTTTTATTCAAGTTCCTTTTGAAAAATAAATAAAATAATTATAAAATTAAATAATTTAAGAAATTTATTAGTATTATTCTAGAAAATGATAGATAGAAATTAGAGGAACTTCATTTTAAAATCATAGCCACAATGTGTATCATACTTAACTAGCTGTGTTGCCATTATAAAATTTTCATTATACATATAATAATACAATATATTTTTTATGAACACACGTTTAACCCATACAAGTCAAAGACACGAAATTACATTGAAAAATAGCAAATGATTCTTTAAACATCAATTGATATGACTTCAGCTGTCGACCGCATTTTTTTTGAGATTTTTCGATAAATAATATTAATTAACTCTTCCACCGTAGTTTTTTGTACTAAACACTAAAATTTATTTACAATGAAACAATCAAACAATATTTATTTGGTAAAAGCGCTTAAAATAAAGAAAAAAAAAACAAATCAAACAGTCAAGAAAGTAGAATCGAGAAATAAAGTAAGCTTCACTAAGAGGTGTTTCATATTTTTACAATTTTACTAAAGATATTTTTTTTTCTTTAAGCATGCTTTGGCACTTTCACCATATTACATAAAATTATATAATTTGAATAATTAAATGGAAGTTGATTAAGGGACATCATTAATTAATGAAAAAAAATTTACAAAATTTAACCTATTACGCTAAGTCCAAACAAATATACACACACACAAAAAAAAAATCTTTGTATTTTTTAATATATGACAGAGATCTGTTTAACCGTTTCGATGACTATGAAAATGAAAAAAAAATCCAATATCAATATGTATATAATAAGTTATTAAAAAAATCATAACAATATGAAGTCTATTCAAATAAAAGTAAATGTCACATAAGCGGTAATTTTTTAAGATCAGTTTAGATAATTTTTTTTATAATTTTCTTAATAAAAAAGAGGATATTTTTATCTACGGGAGGTGCTCATTTTCACATCCAATTTACCTATTAATTCATTAATTATTAATAATCTATTCAAAATACATAATAACCAACATCAAAGAATTAATTCTAATGGTAATAATTAATAATAGGGAAAAAGTGACTTAAAATTAATAGTAACACACATAGAGATAATATAAAGGCGAGAAAAGACAGAAAAAGAAATAATCTCTATTTCACATTATTACTTTTATTATTTAGTTTTACGCTATATCTTGAACATACCAGGGTGGTCCATTAAATACCGCCCAATTTTAAAGACATTGCGTGTTGAGTTGTGGAGTTCAACCCACACACGAAGTCTTGTTACGGGCGGGACCTTAGAAGTGAAAATAATATTTTTCAGGAATAAAACCCACAACCGTCACGTTTACAGTCAGAAGATGTCATGATGGAAGATGTGGTTTATTTATTATTAAATTAAGAATATTTTTTTATTTGTGTAATTTATCCACCACTTTCTTGAGTTTTGAGCAGAATATTAAGACCTTGAAATGAATATCAGTATAATTTATGTATTAATTTGTATTTTCTAATATTCATATATATTTTTTTATACTCAACCCATATTATCTCTATGGCAACATTAAATAAAGGGATTAAAATTAAAAAAGAAAAACCGTTAATGTCGAACTAGTGTAGAGACAACTAGATATAACTTACTCTGTCGAATAAATAATTTCTTTTTTTTAATTACTATACTACGCGTGAGCAAGCGTCCATTATGTCGCATCACTATCTTTATTTGGAATACCCGGAGGTTATATCGAACGCCATATTGGAATTTAAACTACATTTAAATTTTGAAATTCGAATATTTCCGGTGCGACAATTCGAATATATTCGGTTAGGTTATATTGTACGCAATATTTTAATTTAAACTAGATATAAATTTGAAATTCAAATACTTCCGGTGCTGCCAACATAATATTTAAAAAAAAGTTGCAACAGAATAAAAATATTGGTAAATATATTTATTATTGTATTCCTTTTTAACGCGATGTTTTAGAAACCGGAAGTAGTGACGCAGGAGGTTATTAATAAAATGGCGCTACGTATAATTTTTTCACCTTCGATTCGCGCGCGCTCTCGTTTTACGAATGGGTGGTTTTTTCGCTTTGTTTTGTGTTTTTTTACTATTTTTCTTACCTTTGGCATTTGAAGTTTGTATTTTGGACTTATTGCTTTCTATTGAATTAACACGCCTGTCGGATTCGAAGCTAAACGCCGGCATTACACTTTTGACCTCCGATGGTGACAAACTAATTTCTAGCCTCCGTCTCCTAGAACGTGTCATTCTGACGTTTTGAGGTTCGATTTCTATTTTAGTTTCTACTTTTTCTGTTTTGCGTTTGGGCCGAGCGATTTTCCTCGTTTCCTTTTCGCTATTCTTTCTTGATTGGCGGCCATTTTGTCCTTTTTCTCTTAAAACTGGTTTTTCTATTTCCTCGTGTTTTCGTTTCCTTGTTGCTCTGGTGACAATCGTTTTATCATTTTCGATCGATTCTTTGGTTACTCTTGATTTACTATCATCTTTATCAAGAACTTTCTTAGGTCTGCCTCTACCACGTTTTTCGGGGGTTTTCGGTTCAATTTTTTTAGACCTAGTTTCAATTTTTCTTTTCTTTCTCGGCACAGGTGATTGTGATTTCTTTTTCCTATTAGTTTTAGGGAAAGCGACTTCAGTGCCTTCAAGGCCTTGACTGCTTTCTATATAAATGTATTCATCTAGTTTAGACCTAGATTTAGAATAGGTTTTCTCCACAGGCTTGACTGGTGGAACTTCGTCATTTTCGAACATAGGTTCATCAGTTTCATTTATAGGAGTATCTTGGGTATTAGCTTTTATTAATTCCACATCGTTTTCTATGGAGTTCTTGTTCATTCTATTCTTGAGGTTGTTTATGGTGTCATATAGGTAAGTCTCCTTGTTGTCGTCGACTTCCATGGGCGTGTCGCTTTGGGAGGAGGTACCGGGTTCGGATGTGCTTGATTTGCGTTGTTTGTTTTTACTGCGACGCTTGTATAGATCAGCTTTGGTCATGTCCTGGAAATAATAATAATAACATTATATTTTTATTTATTCTGTCATTCACCATACATCTAAACCTACTCTTAGACACTTTATTCTCCAATTCCCCTCCAATTTTCGAGACATTGCAAGTTTAGTGACGCCGTGCTTTGTCTTGTTACCAGACGAAGAAATGAAATACTTCGCGACTTTTAATGTGTTTTCCGTTTTATTTCTGATTTACCTACAATATTAATAATTCTACTCATTCTTAATCTCTCTCAATAAAACTCATTTTGGGTGACGTTTTCTAAAAACAAACTTTGCAAATCGTTGCTTAGCAACGGCGGTTGTTATAAACATTGCATGTCAAATTAATAAGTATTTTAATATATTGATATATATCGACAATATTACAAATATAAGAAAAAAAAGTATCCTATGTTCATCCCGAGACTCTCAAGTATCTTTATATGAGTATTTTATCACAATTAAATTAGCGGTTTGGGCCTGATTGCGTAAAAGACAGACAGACAGACAAACAGACAGACAGACAGACAGACAGAGTTACTTTCGAATTTATAGTAATGGTATGGATAGATTATAAATTTAAAATTGCACAAACTCCATTTTATAAGAGTAATCTCTTAATGTTTGGGACGAATCACAAAATATGATATTCTCGTTAATACTAAAAATTTACAAAAGATTTATTATCATAACCGATGCTCGTATGTACTATCGTAAAGAAAAATAAAAATCGCCTAATAGTTAAAAACAGTACAAACCTGCAATTTGAAGTTGTTACCATCTTGACAGTTGACTCCGAGAGCTTGCAACAACTCGGTTATGGTCAGTCTGTCAGTTGGTTCCACCGCTAAAAGACCGGAGACTATCTTTTTGCTATCTTCAGAAGTATTATCCCATGTTGGACCTAGAATTGCAATAAATATATATTAATAAGTGAAACAAAAACTTTTTACACAGTAAAAGGAAAAGTGAGTGGTAACAGAGGTAGGGAGACTCCTTGGTTGTCACGTTAAAAGCACAAGAACCTCCCGGAGGGCGTGTAGAAAGAGGTTGATGACACTGGACGAGGCGAAAGAGGTATGTAGTTCTTGGCCATGGTAAGGCGTATTGTACGCGTTTATTTATACTCTATCCCCTATTCAAGAAACCGTGAGATAAAAAATAAACAAACCACAAAAAGTTTACTTTACAGGACACGATTGATAGCGTTAATTTTATAAAAATAATTATGGAAGTAATTCCAATCGCCCTTACAATCGTACGCTTCTGCCACTGTGTCACAACTGGCCTAATTTGTCTTTTGTGCGTTTAATTAAGAATTAATCTTAAATGTGCAAAATTTTATAAAATGACAACTTTTAACTTAAGTATCTTACGTGCTTTCTACTTTTATATAAACTTTACCTAAAAATATCTAAATAACTATAAGTAGGTATAACTAGGTAGGTACCTTCCATAGTAAAACTGCCACTTCTAATTCTATCCATAAATGCTGTAACGGGTTCTTTTTTGGACGTCGGTTGGAATGGCGCTTTCCCACTTAATAAGCAGTACTGTAAATAAAATATACATTATCATAACGGTCAGAGAAACAAAATAGTATTTATAATGTATCTTTCATATTGAAAAGAGAAAACTAAAATCGCTTCATGACGACGAAGAAATCTAGTGGTAAGACACTCCATTCCCCACATATTGCTCAATTTTGGAGACATTGTTTGTGGTGTGAATGAAAATAGTTTATTTCTTTGAGTGGGAATCGAACCCACAACCGTTACGTATAGTCAGACGCTGAGCCAGTGCGACATGACGGCTTCAATTATAATATTTATACTCGGAAGTACAACTGTTAAGTTTTTTGTCTTTCGAACTGGGTTCATTTAGCCTTTAAAGTCTTAGCAAAAGTTTATTATAAATTGTAATAAAGAATAGGTGTGCCCAATTACAACAAATGTAAAAATGAATCAACGGTAAAAAGATTTTTGCCAAATATTATCAACATCTATAAATTTAAAAACAAATTACCAAATTGCATATTAACAGATTGAATAATTAAATAGTCAATCACAAAATATAAAAGACAAAAAATACATACAAATATAACTCCTAAACTCCACAAGTCACACGCCGCCCCGTAGCCGGGCGCCGCGCCGGTGCGCGCTCGCGACACCACTTCCGGGGCCGCGTACGGCAAACTGAAAGATAGAAAAAGCATATAATATAAATAAAATTAAAATTTTAATTCTTTAGAAAAGGTAATATTTAACTTTAATTACACGCATTCCTGACAAAACACAAGGGTTCCGTTTGCCATTTAAGATTAGGGCACACTAAAACAATTAATAAAATAAAAAAAACTTACCTAAAGCACGGTGTCATCATTCTCTCCCGCTCGTGACACTCGGGCATGCGTCGCGCGAATCCAAAATCTACCACTTTCACTTTAGCCTCGTTTAAACGAGTACTTGATAGGAGAATATTCTGTAAAAAAGTATGTATTTAAAACAAATCTTTTTTTATTTTACTTACAAACTTTACAAAGAAAAATAGTATTTTAACACTAGGTTGCCTCTGCCTACATTTCGTTCCGCTCGCTCCGCACAATTTTAGAGACATTGATGTGTTAGGGAACTTAAAGCCGCTAATTGTCTTGTTACAAGAGCAAGGAAACGAAAATAATCAAATTAACGATCGTCGCGTTTACAGTCAAACTTCTCAATTCTTGGTTGTGAAAAATAATTATAAACTATTCTAATAGATAATTATTACCTACATCCAAAAAAGGCCTTCACAATATCAAAACACTACGAAAACGCACAACATAGTCTAAAATATATACTAACCAAACTAAAAAGACACTAACCTCCAATTTAAGATCTCTATGCACAACTCTCCTGGCGTGCATATGCCGTACTGCCAGTGCCAGTTGTACCAGAAACCTTTGTGCCATCCTTTCCCCGCCCCCAACACCCGCGGAGTTTAACGCCGCTGATAGTTCGCCACCAGTAGCTAATTCTGTCACTATGTAGGTGAAGGCCTGTAAGAGAACACAGTGATAGTAAGTTTCAACCTAGTAATGTTATAAATGTTAAAGTTTATGAGGAAAATTATTATGAAGCCGTCTTATATATGTTGCCAAGTAAAAAGTCTATAATTACATATATTTTTTAACAATACTTACGGAATCATAAAAAACTTCATGCAAAGTAATGATATAGGGACACCCTTGACACGCTTTGAGCAATTCTATTTCTTGTTTCACATCTCTCTTTTGTGATAATATTATCTGAAAACAAAAAATATATTTAATAAAAAGAAATAATAAAATATAAAATAATATGACATAATATAAATGAAAATGAAAGTTTATAAGGATGGAGGTTTTTTCCACTTTCACACAAAAACTACTGAACGCATTTAGATAAAACTTTATAATAATACTAGTGATACATCAGAATAACACATACGCTACAATTTATAAAAAGATTTCCTATAATTTGGCTTTAATATAAGAATAAGTATAAGCAGGCGAAGCTACTCGTGGGTCACTAATAAATAGAAATAATACTTACTTTAACAGCATAATCTTTGCCAGTCTGTCTGTGTATACATTTCCTGCAAACTGCATATGACCCGTCCCCCAGTAGGGGTGTGCTGAGATCCACTGAGTATTTTTGAAAGAATGGCGAGTCCTGTAAATAATAATATTAATATAATATATATTTAGCGGATAAGCAAATAATTTAGTACTTTAATAAAAATAAATCGATTTAAAAAAAAACTACATTAAAAGAACATTATAAATAAATGAACAGTTTTGCCTTTTGAATCACTCAGAATAACGAATTAATTTTATTTCCCCACTTTAAAAACACAAAGTGGGTTATAGTCAAATTCGTGCAGAAAGAAAAAGACCAGCTTTACTCACTTTGACTGTCCATCCCTTTAGTTTATCTTGCTTCTGTCCGGTCGCCTGCATCCATATTTGATCTGATATTATATTCTCAGAGAATAATATACTTGGCGCGACGTATGAATAACCTGTTATAGAAAATAAAATGTATAAATATAAAATATTAACAATATTGTTTTTTAAACATATTTTATATTTAACGACTTTGGGTTTAATTTCAACTATTTTTTATTATTTATAAGACAAGTAAAATTGGTCGAGATCTAATAGGATACATCTAAAAACACCATGTCGCGTTAATATTGTTGAATTAAAATGCCCTTGGTTTACCAAGCAACTAATTATTTGCCTATTTAAAAAAAATTGAGACTTCCCCCAGAAATACTGTAATAATCATAATACAATAATATAAATTCTCAGTAAACAGTTATTCAATTTTCCTATATTTAAAAAAAAACACTTCCACCTTAGAGCCTACTCTCATCCATAACCTACGAATATGAAAACCAAATTAAAATTGCCAAAAGGACTTACCCAAAAACAATTTATCATGGTGTTTGGGAGCTTGAGCAGGCGAGTCCGTGGGCGGCATCCTTGTGAACTCATCAGCAAAGTTGCAAGTGTCGGCCGCGTGCGACAGTTGAGGCACGAAGGGCGCTTGGATCTCTCTTCGAGATACAGCCTCCCAGTCGAGATTCTGGACGGATTGGGGCGATTAATATAATACAAATTATTTATAAATTATAGAAACACATGAACATAAAAAGCCACTTTACTACTTTTTGAATTAAAGCTAGACCAATTCATGATTACAAATAATATAGTATTATTATCCTGAAGGTTTTTTGTGTTCAATTCGCTATTTGACAATTATGGGTTCGACATCCACATTTATAGATATATAGGGGGAATAAATTACTTTCATTTCCTTATTCTAGTAACAAGAACAAGACGTGTATACAGGGTATATCGTACAAATTAAACAATGACTAAGCTTTCTCAGTAGTACCCTACATCAAGTAAGTACAAACCTGGAAAAAGGAATGCCTCTTAAGTTCTTCAGCGTCGCCCTCACCACCGCCGAGACGACGTCGCGGATCTTTTACTAATAATCTGAAATTAAATGTTTAATTCTTGTAACTTATATTTGGCTATATGTTAGGTATGTCTTTGTATCATGATGAAATTATATTGAAGTAAAGTTACAAATTAAAACACAAAATTTAAACAATTTCACAATTAGCTCCTAATTTTATTTTTGGGTTAAGGTAAGCAGACTGTTCTCCCAATTTTTCCTACCGATTTTATAGATAAGCTTCTACAAATCAAGACTTCTTCTTCCTGGCATTAATCCCGGCTATTGATAGGGTCTGCCTTCCTACTCAACGTACTCCACTTTGCATGGTCTTTAGTTTAGGTTTCTCTTATATAATTATTTCTATACAGGCATCAAATCCACAACTACATCCAGAATTCTACTACGTTATAAAGTTACCGTTTAATAAAGTCTTGCACTTCAGGACTGACATCATTTGGGACGGGGTAGCTGCATCTCACTATACGTTTGGTGATTTCCTGCTGCGTGTTCTTCTCCCCTTCAACTGTGAAGGGAGACGCGCCGGTCAGGAGCTCGTATGTTAGGACACCTACTGACCACCAGTCGACCGCCTGTTGACAAAATATAAATATATTTAGAATTATTCATGAAAATTATGAAATAAGTCAGAGTATCAAGTGTTGCGAGAAATTGCGAGTTAACAAAACAAATAAAATGATTAATTTAAACGAGTTTTGATTGTAAACATACTCATTAATTTATTGTATTAATTAATATAAAGTATGAGCTTGTATTTTATAAAATTGTATTATTTTTTAAACTTCTTTATTAACTTTGTTGTAAGAAATATGAAGGCAAAAAGATTATATTTAGAAAGTGCTTTTAGAGGAACTTAACGCCGCGCTTTAACCTGTAATAAAACTTATTATCCGGAAATACCTATCAATCGTACGTATTTTATTTAGTTTTTAACACATTACTTAGGATATTAAGAATGTATTTGAAACCTAAGACGAGGCGAGATGGTAATTTCCTGTTGTTTAATCCTGACCGAAGTCACGCTCCAGTTCTCATTGTAGCGACCTTCATTGAGATAATTGACTAATATATATAAAAGATATAGTTATATTTACGAATGGTTATATAATTTTTCACCTATCTGTTGATTTCTAGAGAAGAATACCTTTATATAGAATGCTTACTTTATACATTATTTTTACAAAATGTAATGAGTATTCATTAAGTATTTATACTTATCACAAATGAAGGTAAAATAAAAAATATATTTTTTTATTTACATTTTAGGATACTTATACATCATTACAATTAAATTAAAAATAAAAAGAAAAGCACTTTCCTCGCAAATCTCTTAAGAAAATCAACCAAAAAAAATAATTTCAATTAACAAATCATCTAGCTACATGAAAATCACCTATCAAAACAAACCTCTGATAAAAAAATCCAAAAAGGTAAACTACACCCTATTACTAGTGGCATAAGGTGATATTTGCTTTGCCCCAGGCAGGAATAGAACCTTGATCGTGATATGCGAGGTCGAACCGTTCTTGCGGAAGGTTACCTTGTGTATACGTAAATAAGTATAATTTGTTCTCGACCTTATAGCGTGTGTCATAAGATTGTTAAAATTATTGTATTTACAGGCGTATTCAAACGATACTGGCTTTTATTTGTTAAAATGAAGCGATGATTTTTCTTTCCTTATCAAGTAGGTCAGGTTGATGACAAATTTTTGGTCAATTTCGCATAGCAACAAGTGTTTGTATTTTAGTAATAAGTCAAATTATTTTAAAGGCCATTTTCGTAACGCTATGGGACTGAGTCTCGACAGTAAACAATGGTCGTGGGTTTGAAACTCCTCGAGGAAATTAGTAATTTTGCTTTGCTCTTGCAAAACAAAACACAGGGTTAAGTTCCGCTGTTAACAGGCATCGTCCCAAATTATGCTGCTATACAGTTTCCTGTAACGCTAAGTCAAGTGATCATAACATCGCAATAGTATATAGCGCATAATTAACATAAAACATATAAGTAACGACCGTTAAGTATGAATAAGGAACCAACGTTATTTTATGATACTCCGTTAGTGGTACACAAATAATTTACAAAATATAAAAAATACTAATTTATTCTCAATTTTTTTCTGTTATGAGTGTTAAGACACTCCGTTGCCAACTTTTCGCATACTTTTCGAGGCATTGCGTGTTGAGTGGCGGAACTCCACGCCGCGCTATGCCTTGTTACCGAAGAAGGAAGTGAAAATATTAGAGTGACAAAATCTTAATAAATAATATTTTTTTCCCGTTAGTGTAAAATAAACAGGCAACCGTCGCGTTTACAAACACGCGCTTGTGCCACTGCGCCACTACAGCATCAAGTAGGTACACTAAATATACGTAAAAATATTTGTAATGTAAGTGATGAGGGAAGCCTACGTTCAGCAGTGGATGGGGATAGGCTGATGAAAAAAAAAAATTATATAGAATCCTTTTACAATTTTGATACATAGTTCATCAAAAAATATTTCGAAACTATAATTCTTTAAGCAAATGACATAACCATTTATAAATATTTATAACTACAAAACAACGTCGGTTGTCAGCTTACACGTTTCATAATTTCGTCCTCGAATAATACTTCAATTTAACTTAATCATAAGTAAGCGAGATCGTATTATTATGCTCGAATATTATTCTTTTTATATAAAACAGAATATCTTTATGTTTTCTGACTAAGTTTGTTAAGTGAAAGAAAGGCTAAGTTTATTATTAGTATTAGAATACGTTAATTCGGCGTAAATTGGTGAACGGAAGCGTCTTAATGGGAACGAAGTGTTATAACATTAGATCTCCAGGTTCCCATCTGCCTATTTTGCTGTGTGTGGGATACAGCGTGAAGCTAAAAAATATATAACCAATTATTACTTTCGTATGTATAGATACCCCAAATACACGCACATATTTCAACTAATAGTTCTTGTTACTAGCTATTAATATGATAATTAATGAATAGCATATTGTTCGATTAAAAATAGATTAGTAAACTTACTAGAATCATTATCAAAATAATATCTTAAATATATTATCATAACATATCGTATCTCGAAAAATGAGCGGAGGGCTGGGAAGAGAGTGTTTCAACATAAGATCTATCTACACTACTGCGGGATACAACGTGAAGCATTTTGAACGTCGAAGTCAGTTTTCGTATAAGACAGTGACATTTCGTTAAAAAAGAAACACTCATCATGACTGTTCGTTACCTGCCTATTGTAGCATGATTGACTAACAGTTACTTTCTATTAGTTTCTCATGGGAAATCTTTAGACTAAGCAAAAATTAAATCCACGTATCCGTTATTCATTTAATTTTATAATATTTGTAAAGTTGAAAATTAAATGTAAAGTTAAACGATTTTAAATAAAATCAGTGATAATGATTTATTAAGTCCTCTACTAATACATTCTATACTCGAACGTCAAGTTTTATCAAAATAGGTAGAGTAAGTATCAAAGGCTACCCTTTGAGATATAATTTCAGGTGACTAGTATTTTAAGGCAATTTATATTAACTATAGATAATTCATAATATCGTTTTCTTAAAAAAAATTGATTAAGAAAAATACTTATTGGGCGGAAAGAATGGGATACAATGTAAAAAAAAATTAAAATTTCTCAAAATATATAGGCTATCTATGCACAATATCAAAAACGTGCTTAGATTTTTTTAAGTTTTAGTTTTAAAATGTTCACATAAACTTTTATTGTTTCTTACATACAATAGTACCGCAAGGGTTAGGTAGGTATACCAAGGCATAGGTATTCTGAAACTCTTAATAGAGATAATGTGTGATACATGTATCAAAATTTCAAGGGAAGGCCTTTCAGTACATTTGATAAATTGGCTAATTTATCAAAATACACAAATATTATCATGTTATTACTTATTACTACGACTGAATGCGTTTCCGAGGTTGATAATAAGCGCTATGATGGCTAGGACATACATACACATAATAAAGAAATCGTACTTTTAGTATTGATACCAGCGTTGCGCGATGGTTGTAAGTTTGATTTCCACACGGAGGATATTATCATTTTTCTTTTCGCACTTACAGACAAAACCCGACTCGGGCGG
This sequence comes from Heliconius besckei, assembly GCA_018249835.1. NCBI lineage: Eukaryota > Metazoa > Arthropoda > Insecta > Lepidoptera > Nymphalidae > Heliconius > Heliconius besckei. Next base: position 1,339 of record DWNA01000706.1, on the reverse strand, counting down.
AAATTCGAAGGAAAGATGGGGATTTTTACTTAATTCAGGTTTTCTCTGCCTGCCTTGCTATTAGATGAGGAGACGACATTAACATGGAAAAAATTACTTAAAAAATTTCAAACATTTACATATAGGTACATTAACCATAATTTTTTAGGAATCGTATAAAAATTAAACATAGCGGTATTTGATCCCGCGCCTCCTGGATACCGTCTAAACGCTCTGACCTCTAAGTGGAATAATTCTATAGGATTGCAAAAAATGTGTACTCTTTTAAACATTGCATAAATTATATGCGAAAGCTCTTATACTTGTATTTCGCTTTGAAAACGTCATCTAATATTTATTTTCAAGCAATCAGTAAAGAGGTTTTGAAACTTAAATGTATTTAAAGTATTATATACTTATGTTGAGTGCATCATCATGGGCGTAGGAAAAAGGAAAAAGGGAGGCCGGGTGGTCCGAGCCCACCTTAGAATATTCTAGTGCCCACACTAGAAAATTTACAAATAAAAAATATGCACTGAAAAATAAAAAACATTGTATACGAACATATCTGTTTAAAGCTAAAGACCAGGCTTTCCCTCAGAAAATACTAATAGCCCAAAATACGCCCAAGTGGATCTACATCCACCATCTATCAGACATGATGCATCCACGTGCATCATGTCTGATTGATCGATGGTATGCAATGGTAGTGCTTTTAAACAAAAAAAAATCTAAATCAATGTTACTCAGGAGGAATTAAATTATAAAATATATAATTAATGTAATTTTTCCGCAAAAATCACAAAAACCAACGACCACTTAAACTACGAAAACTGTTGAAATTATATCAAATAGCACTACGAAACGGTTTACACATTTGACATTGAGGGTTTCACCAAAGTTTAGTGCGCAAGGTCGTGGAGCGTTGCATAACAATTTGCACTTTGCCTTAGCAACGGATGTGTTCTGAAGAATATCTATGCCAATTATAATATTTTGAGTGGTCTAGTGGCTTAGTAGTTAGTGTGGAACTTAGGTTCGATTCCAAATTGAGATATATATTTATTGTAAGTCATAGTTACGTTCATAGGTTATCTGGTAATTTATAAGATAGACTTGACTTAATTCTGGAATAGCCGTGCTATTCCAAATTCCAAACTCCGTCTTCTGAATGTTAATATATTTTTTTTAATTTGAAGTTTATTTCCGCCACTCAACACGCAATGTCTCCAAGGATGGGCGGAAAGTTAGAATAAAAATTCATTAACAACAAATCAAAACAAAATAACTTAAATAAACATTACCGACTTCTAAACTAAAGTCGGTTAAGCGACAATTGAATTAATTCCTAGATAACAAT
>DWNA01000705.1:0-19888 GCA_018249835.1 Heliconius besckei | reverse complement strand
AAATTGATAATGGTACGTATGTATAATATTATAAATTATAATTGTTTATATTCATATACATTTAACTAAGAATTAATATATGCATATCTGTCCAATATTTTTATATTATAAAGCTGAAGAGTTTGTTAATTGTTGGATTGAATTACTGGTTCTAATTGAAAAATCTTCTTCTGAAAAATTCTTATTACATCACATAAATCGTTTAATAATACGAACAAAGCTGCAGGTTAACGCTGGTTTAGAATATTAAGTATAAGTGATATGATTAAGTTATATATTATATGACAAAAAATCTTAAGCAACGAGCCGAAGGCGAAACAAGACGGTTATGGGTTCGATTTCCATTCGGTAAAATGAAATATTTAATATTTTCATTTCCTTGCCTGAATTCAGCGAAAAGTGGAAAATGAAATGACGTAAAAAGACGATAATAACGTAATAGGTTACTATATTATTATTTTTTCTTATATAAATTCGATAAAAATGGGCTGAGACTGGTGAATAGAGTGACTCACCACTTGGTTCTTTAACTTGAATTGAGATGACACGACAATTTTTTTGAAATTATTAGTTATATTAATCAATCTGTTATATTAATATCTACGTATATATAATTATGTATGTACATCTATCTATATGTATATTTTTTACTTAATATTATAAAGCTGAAAAAATTGTTTGGGTGAACGTTCTAATCTCAGGAACTACCTTGGGCGTAGGACAGGAAGCTTTAATCCAGCTCTACTCAGAAAATATCTCTAGATACGCTCTTTGAAACTACACTTTCAAATTGAAAAAGTCTTTTCTTATCGAATAGCCCATTTATCAAGAAATAATTTTAATACACAAACAATTTAAAGGGCGAAAACACACACCTGTAATTCCTCTGGTGTTGCCTGGGGTCGTGGGCTGCTATGATCATTTACCATCAGGCGACCCATACCTACTCTCGTTTGCCTTGTCTTTTTCCACAATAAAATCACAATGTTAATCCTTTCGGTGTAACCCACTGTGGTAGTGAACAATAAAAAAAAATGATAAGGATTTGTTAAAATGTAAATCCACTTACCTACATAATTGTAATTCAATAAAATAGAGACGTATGACGTCGTATATAAATGTCCTTTTTTTTATTTTCATTCTAAAGAATTAAGCGAAAACTGGAGATTAAAGTGATTCATCATCTGGTTCTCAAAAATTGGGAAACAGAATGTTAATTGACTCTAGGTATCTTATATTCTATGCGGAATACAACGTGAAGCTAAAAAAATAATTTATGAACATTAACCAAAAAAGAAACTATTATTAGAATTTTACATAAACGCGACTTGTGTTCAATTTCTACTCGGAAGAATTTAATATTTTTATGTCCTCGCTCTGCTAAGGAGGCGTGGAGTTCCACCACCCATCACGCCTCTCAAATTGAACGTATATATACACGGATTATTACTTACTGGGACCCGCTCACGGCTTCGCCCGCTTGAACTATGCTATAACTTTTAAACTGTTTATTTGTTTGTTTGCGGCAATTGATTGCTCCCAATAACTTCTTTTTTTCATATAGGTTCTTGCATATGTAAATTCACAGATCAGTTAAAATTAGTCAAAAGAAGATTTTATGTAAATTATTTTTCTTATATTATCTAACATCTTTCACCTGATTGATTAGTGTCACGTGAATACCATATATCCCGGGTAGGGAGAGGAATCCTAGTGTTAAGACACTCCGTTCATCGTTTACTAGCATTTTTTTAACATGCAGTGCTAAGTGCCGGAATTAAACGAGGCATTCAGCATTCATTCGTTGTCTTGTTACATCAATGTATATGTTTTTGTTACCAAACCGTGGAAATGATCCGAGTGGGAATCGAACTCACAACTGTCGCGTTTACAGACCGACTACGCCACATCAGCTTACTTATTTCTTTATTTTTGGTTGATGGCAGAAAAATAATAGTACAATTTGCCAAATTATTTCACATCAAATCAAATTAATTTAATTATTTTCATCGCAGTGCGGCGTCGAGTCTGCTACTCACACGTAAAAATATACGTATAATGTTAGGAAAATTGGGTGCAAAGTTGAGAACGGAGTGTCTTAACATCTCTTTCTCTCTTACCTTTCTATAATATGAAATTAAACATAAAACCAGATGATTTAAAATTAGATTTATAAATTCGTCTTAGATTAATGTGGCTCGTTGGTCTAGGGGTATGATTCTCGCTTCGGGTGCGAGAGGTCCCGGGTTCAAATCCCGGACGAGCCCAATGAAATACCTTTTTATTATACGCTAGAAAACACATTTTGATAGTTTTATTTTTTAATATAAATTATTTTTTTTCATAATTATACAATTATTGTAAATTTTATATTTTTAATATCAATTTAAATTTAATTTTTTAAAAGAAGATGATTAAAAAAGTAAATTTAAAAGATTAATGTACTTAGTACTTTGGTTTTTTTATAAAAAAGTGCTTAGTTTAGGTTTTTAATATCTATTTGTTAAAAGATATTAGTTAATAGGTTTCACGTGTGTAAACATCAATAATATTGGTAAAAATTTACAAATTGATACATATATTTTTAATTATCCATTTTTCTTTTTTAATAAAAAAACCTATTATAAAATATTTATTAATAATATATTACTGCCATCTAGCGTTAAAAATAAAAGTCCTTCAATTATATGTAATTGATTGTAAACAATAGCTTAAAAAACAAAAATACTATTTTATAATTGAACTATTTTTATAATTATATGTACAATTTGCACACACATCTATAATTAATAACTGAATTTCTACTCGTATTTCCTATGCCATAAGGTTAGCTTTTTATTATATTTTTCTGTATTTTGTTGTGTAAGATATAAAAATAATAACAATTATTTTTGTTGTATACGTTCAAATTGATTTTTTATAAGAAATTTCAATAATTATTTGAAACAGATTAAAAATTATTTATCTTAGGCATCACGCCATCTAGTGCACACATGAAAAAAACTTTTTTCTTTTAACACAAGATGGCTTGGCAGCAAAACAAATAAAAGCTTAACCGACAAAATAAGAATGTCATTATATTACAATCAAATCTTTATATTTTTATTATTTTTAATTTAGTCGCATAGTACAACAGGTGTTCAGAGTTTCAGACAGTATTAACGATTACAAAAGTTCACTAAAGTTAAACTCTTATCAACTTTTAATAGTGAAATGAAAAAAATATATAAAAATAGTATCTTATAGTTAATAGTAAATGTTTCATAGAGTGTTATACTGGGTTTAAATAACAAAAACCTTGTAATTTAAATAAGAATAGCAAAAAAACACAAAACATGTCTGATGGAAGCGGCTCCTCACAAAGTCCACCTGCTATGGCGTCTATAAGTGATGTTAGTGCTTTATTTCAAACGGCAAAGAAATATGAAGAACTCAATGTTATAGGGACAGGTAAAGTTTAGTTTATAAGCAGATAATAACCTAAATACACCATGTGCCGGTTATGGCGTTCTCGCGCATTTTTTGTTTCTTTTTACTAAGTATTATTTGTTAATTGTATAAATAAATCGTTAATTTAATTATAATTTTTATAATTACATTATATTCTTATAATCTTTATTATATTTCGTTGAATCGTGCTCAAATCAACCCACAGTGGGCATGAAACAAATAAAGAACAGAGTGTCTTAACACAAATTCTCTATACCTGATTTCTTTATTTAATATTATTTTCTTACTTCATGAATATACACTATAAAACTATAAGAATAACATACTTGTCACTTTGTTAAATGCATTTTTAAACCGGACCTAAGTTAATTAGTCCGTGAACGGCTGAGATAGAACGATGTTAACAATATGTCTGTCTCATTTTTCTATTTTTTTTAATGGTTTGCGCATTTGCTGTGTTTTATACAGTATTGCCTAATTTTAATCTTTATTTTTCTGCTTATAAAGTTTAATTTTGTTTGTATTTTAAGTTAAACATATTTCTACATTGCTTATGGCATGCTTTTTAAAAGCTTTAAGTGAAATTCTCATTATAAATTGTAATTTATTAAGGTATATGTTGTTGTCTATAAAATATTAAATATATTTTATTTTTTGAATATTATGGTAATAAGGCTATTATATTGTGGTAATAAGGCTTATGAAAAATTATATTTAGAACTTTCTTTGTATGGCTTCTGATAATATTATTTAATAATTTATTTTTCTGAAAAGAAAAAAAAATGCTATGATATGAATAAAAAACATACTATTAGTCAAATTATTTGCCTGTCATGTAAGTATGACAATCTAGTTAATGAATTTTTTTATTTAAGTTCATTAATGTAAAATTATTTAATTTTATTAATTAATTATTTCTCCTATTAGCAGAGCAAAAAAAGATTAAATAATTTACTCTACCAAGTGGTAATTAAACACACCACACTCACATTAACAATGTGAGAAACCTAAATTGGGGAATACAGTGTGAAGCAAAAAAATTTACATATTTATGTCTGTTCTTACAGGAGCATATGGAACAGTGTATAAAGCCAGGGATCTTCACAATGGCGGGCAAATAGTTGCTATGAAAAAAGTCAAAGTAGCATTGACAGAAGATGGTATACCTTTATCAACTTTACGAGAAATTGCTTTACTAAGACAATTGGAGGCATACAGACATCCTAATATTGTTAGGTATGTATATAGATAGATATATAGAACCCTCTTCACCACTTAAAATTTTGTTGTTATGTTTATAATATTAGTATAATATAGTACTTGGTATTACCTGCGGCATGTATATTCTATACATACAATTTTTCCCTCTGTCTACCCTGCTGTGTGCGGGATACAGCGTGAAACTATTTTTTTTTCTTTAATATGTATTGATATAACAGTAGATAATTATTAAAAATAAATTGACTTTAAATAAGTACTATAAAATGTATATTAATATAAATTTATGTTTTGCTGCATTGAAGGACTTTGAAAGGTATGTATATCTTTTAAATTGTAACTGTTAAAAATGCATATTTTGAAGGCATCGCAAAATATGCATCGCATCTCAGTGAGTGCTGGTAGTGGGTTCGATCCCTTTTCGAAATTATTTTCGAATCAGCCGTGGGGCAGAGGCACGAGTTCTAGTGACAAGACGAGGCGCGGCTTTGAGTTCCGTCTCTCGACACGCGATGTCTCGAAAATTGGTTCCGTCTACCTACCCTGCTATATGCATGATATAAAATAAAGCTATTTTTTTTATATTTCAGACTTCTAGACGTATGCCACGGTGGTCAGTCCATGGAAAGGGATCACCAATTAGTGCTATTTCTAGTATTTGAACACGTAGAACAAGATTTAGACTCTTATTTGAAGAGAGCTCCCGGACCGCTATCTGAAAAGAGGATTAGGGTAGGTTTTTTTAAATATTTTATATCATTGTTAATAAATCTCCGTTTGTATATTTATATACGCGACGGTTGTGGGTTCAATTTCGTTGGGGGATAAAAAATACTTTTCAAGTATTATCCCATGATTAGGAATGGAATAAAAGTACTTGTTGTTTTTTTATAAAACGGAAATTTTGAACGTAGCAGGACTGGAACGCGCGCCTCTTGTTTACCTACCATAACTCTACTCTGGTAACTAAGTCATACGTTCTTATCGAACAAATAAACAGACATTGCCCTGCCCGATGTGCTGAAATCGAAACAATATGTCCCAATAGATGTGATATTTAGTATTTTATATTATTTAATTTATTACTTATACTTAAGCAAGTCTATTAAATCTAGCAGAGACAGACACTGTAACTGTAGGTCCCGTAGGGGGATTTAAAATGCTAAAAATCATCACGTGATTAATAGAAGTAATAGACAAAAAATATATAATACATAAAAATTATAATATATTTTTTATTTTCAGAGTATGTCCTACGATATTCTTTCCGGTGTCGACTTTCTGCACTCTCACAGAATAGTCCACCGGGACTTGAAGCCGCACAATCTGTTAGTTACGTCTATGGGACGCGTGAAGTTAGCTGATTTCGGTTTAGCTAAGACTTATGATACGGAAATGAAATTAACTAGTGTGGTATGTATTTCATAGTTTTTGTACTTGGTGGGTGTGGGTTTGATTCCGATTCCGGATATCTAAAAGACAACATCAAGGAAAAATTAAATAAAAATAATATAACGTTATTAAATTATAAACTTTTTAACATCGCTTTTTTATTGTATATTTATTGTATCGTGATTAATTTTTTGGTACCTCTCTATTTATGTCCTTCTCTCCAGAGATGGGCTCTTTTTATAGATCATTCTGTCTCTTCTTAATCTTCATTACAACAGGTCATTCTATTTTCTTCCACCACTCTTACCTCTCTCCTCAGATCCCTGCACCTTTGTGGAATCTATCCCTTTCTATCACTCTATTTAGAGGTTTCTATCTCTCCTGTCAGGGACTGACTCCTATTGAATGCCCATTCTCACTCTAACTTTCTTCATAGCAGGTCGTTTTATCTCTCCACCACTACACAGATCTCTCTGCCTCCAGGTAGTGACTCTCTGGTACCGCCCCCCGGAGGTGTTGCTGGGCGCGTCGTACAACACCGCAGTGGACGTGTGGTCCAGTGGCTGTGTGCTCGCTCAGTTGCACACTAGAGCGCCATTGTTGCAGGGCTCATGTGATTCTGAACAATTGCATTGTATTTTTAGGTGAGTATAATGGTGAAAAGTCGTTGCTTTTAATTTTATACATTAATATAATTCATGTATTTAAATATTATAAAATATATTATTTAACTTTGAATAAATTGAACGTAAACATCTTATAGTTAAATTGCTCTAAGTAAATTATGTTTTCCTATCCCGCTATGTTATGCTATTTTTCTTTTCTAAATTTTCTAAGTCTTTAAAAATAAGATATGTTTTCTCCGTTCAATTACTATTTCATAAAAAGTGCAGGTTCAAATCCAACATTTTACCCTTATGCAGGTTAATAGGTCGCCCACCCCGCCACGAATGGCCGGACAACGTGTCAATAGTCCCAGATAGCTTCCCGGACTATCCCGCTCAGGATTTAGCGGATATCTTGCCCAGATGCCATCTACATGCTTTGGATATGATTAAAGTAAGGTTTTTGTGGTTTTCTTTGTTTGGTTGTGGGTTCGACTTTATATGTAATGTGTAATTTTTCACCTCTTTCGTCTCTTTTAGGACTTTCAGATCCACAATTATCGCGTTCATTTAGATATATGCCAATCGACGGCATAACTGAGGGAAATAAAAATGCTATAATAAAAAAATAATTATTTTTAAATGAAAAGAAAAAGAAAAATTTCTTTTAACATTCTTTTATTTTTTTAGGGTATGTTGATTTTCGATCCGGCGAAACGTCTCACCGCCTTAGATTGTCTCGAACATCCGTATTTCACAGAAGAACCGCTTACATAATAAAAAAAACTATATTCTGCTATAAGAAAGTACATTAAGAGTACAAAAATGCATTACAAAAAACGTAAAAAATTGCTACAAAATAAATTTCAAAGTAATTTAATATGAATTTAAAAGAAAAATTGCAGTTCATCAAAAAAATTAAATAAAATGAATGAATGTTAAAAAATAATGATAAAGAAAAATTAAAATTGTTGAAACTTTATGAGTCTAGTTTCAACTAAATCTAACATTCATAAATGCTTAAACGGTACATAAAATATGTTTTTGATTTTTTTTAAACCATTTTGTATTTTTTCCTATATGTAGATATATTTTTTTAATAAGCCCACCTATTTTTATATTATAACTTTTAAGCTTAACCACCGTTCTAAGAAAAAAAGTTTCAAAAACAATTTAATTAAATAAGATACAAACAATTTTTTTTAAGTTCAATTTCATGAAAAAACTAAACAAAAATCATTATCTAAAAATTCTAAATTAGTTTAGACATATGGCTTAAATAAGCATAATTAGCAACATAATTCAAAGTATTAGTCAATTTCGATTTCAATTGTTACAAAATAAACAAAATATTTTTATATCATAGATGATTAAAAAATCTAATTTACAAAAAAGAAAATAAAAATTGAATAAAACCAAATATTACAACAAAAACGAACATTTAAATAAAGAAAAATGTCCTACTTATAACTAGAAATCAAATTTAGTATCAAAAAATATTTTTTAAAAATTCAAAACATTCTTTTAATGACTTCTCTAATAAAATATAGTACGGTCGATGAATCGTGGCCCCTGTGAAGTTAGGTTTACCGAACTTATGCATATTTTTCATTCATGCTCAGAAAATAAATAATCAAAAGCTAATTTTACAGGTGCTAACACTCCAAGACCGGACTATACTTTGAAAAGTACTTTCTTTTGATTTATAAGTAATTGTAAGAGTTTAAGTATTTTGTTTTCTTTTATTAAGAAAAACTCAGGTTCCTTTTTGTAAGTTTAAAATTTATATAATAAGCTACAATTAATAAATTAAATACGTAATGATTTTTTTCTTATTCTTTTGTTTTATTTGAACCATACGAGTATATATTAACCATTGTTAAATTTCGTGGCGATTTTACTTTATTCCTAACTAGCCTTTACCTCATTCAGGGTACAGCGTGAAGCTATTTATTTAAAACTTCCCAAATACAAAATCAACACCACAAAATAAGGGAAACGAAAAAAGCCTACACTTATCGAATATAATTACACTGTATCGTACATTAACCTCGAACTCAGACAATGGCACTAACTATGGCGGTAAGACCGAAACAATACCTACGTTCTTTACACACTATTGTGATAATAATTGGTTCAGATTGGACTTATCTCAATCCTTGTTATTTGAAGTATGGGTTAAATTTAATAATATTTTCATAGAGCAGTCTAATTTTTGGATGGGACAGAGATTGAATTAGTGTCATTTCTCCACTTAACAACCAATGTCTGAAATAGCAAACGGGGAATAGAAGAGGGTGTGCCTTGACGCTAGGTGCTCTATGAGTTGTTACTTTTTTTCTTATTGCCGTAGGTCACATAATAAACAATTTACCAATGAAACGTCGTCGGTAACTTTTCAGGGTTCCGGGTAACCTCTTAAGAAAAAAAACCCTTAAGTACATTTGTGATTAAAAATAAAAATGATAGCCTAGCCGGATAAATCATTGCGTTTATCCGGTTTTTGTAATGGAAACAATAAGGCAAACAAGTGTTCGAGTTACTTGATGGGGAGAGATCATCTGTTCTGCCTGGCTATAAAAAGCTAAGCTGTAAAAAAAGTCGATGGGTCTTAAATAAATAGAATTGAGGTTATTAAGAAAAATAATAAAACAATTTAATTTATGCAATATTTATTATAAAAGTATAAAATCATACAAAAGAGTATTCTAACAGTCTACAGCCAATGTTATATATACATAATATCTTATTAATATATAATTTATTTAGAGATAGAAAACCTTGTGGTAATGTTATTTCACCTAATACAAAAGATGAGTAAGATTAACAAATATGGCTAAGGGGTGCCGCCTCTTGGATAAAAAAATTCGATGTGATGTGAATTTATCCTAAACAGGATACAAGATGTTCCAGATAATAATTGGATAATTATTAAAAAATAGTATACTTATGGTATAGCATAAATATTAAGTAATTCCTAGATACCCAATTAATTTAATTGACATGTAAGTAAATAAAATAAGTATTGAATGCATAAGCATTTATGATTAATATGTTTTTATAATATCTATATAATGTATAATAGAAAAACTAAATCTACATTTTAAACAAAATACTTACAAAAATAGCCTTGTTGTTTATTAATATTTATAAGAGAAATTTCAATTATTAGTCTACCTATATAGTAACAAGAGAGCTGCCTTATAAGATAAAATCTTTTCAAATTTTATTTAACAATTTATTATACAAATTGAATAAACAATACTAAATAGCCATAGTACATTTTTTTTAAAATTAAAATCAATAATAATCAAATCAAAACGATAATTATTCAATTCAATAAATGTATGCAATTTTTTATCAATGTTTTCTTATGACGTCATCACGTAAAATTAACGTCCGAAAACCAACTTTACAGGCAACCATTTTTATATAGCAGATTATAATTGGTATATATAATTTATTAAAAATATTTTTTCCAATAATAAATAAAAATAATTATTGGGTTAGCCCACTTTGGTTCTGATATTTCCTTATTTATGTAAAGAAAAATATCATAAATATAAAAAACAGTAATGTTCCCTTTTTTACTACTTGTATAAAAAAAGAAATGTAAGAGAAAGAATATTATTTACATTCTTTTAACACTTACATAAAATAAAAAAAACACTACACAATAGACTTACACACATTTACATATGTATTTACACAAAAAAAATACTTCTTTGTTTTCACTTATTAAGTCTTTTCACGGTAAATTAGATATGAGTGTTTTCACTTTCTTTTGGTATCTCAAGTTTCTTTTTAAAATTGAATATTTTTTCAAAATTTATTGTATTTTGATTATAAATTGTATGATTGGGGGAATCACCCCAACTGACTGGAGTAACTCTTGAATCTTTTGCTTGATTTTCTTGAACAGAAGTGTTGATATCATTTGAAACTTCCGGAATTGAATTCAATACCCCCTCAGATTGAACCGATGGTGTCCTTATATCAGCATTAGAAACACCTTCCGCACATTTATTTAAGAAATTCATCATCCTTTCCTTATAAAACTCAGAACTAGTTTCTGTATTTGGTTTTAGTTTATTATTTTGATTTTTCATATAAAATCCATTGTCGTTTTGAGCTAGGAATATTTTTTTTATTTTTCTATTTGGATAATTGTCTATTAAGTTTGGTTTGCTCAATTTACCATTTCTAGGTTTTTTCTTTGTGTTATTGCCTTTGATTGTGGTAACAACTGATATGCAATTACCCCTTCTGTCATCAACTTCTTTATAATTATTCTTCATGCCCTTATAAGCTATTTTAATGCTTAAGATTGACCATAGCAACTCTATGAATGACGCTATCAATATATTAATAGACAAAACCTTTTTAGTAAAAACTTTCGAGTCTTCCTCCTTAACTTCAGTAGAGTTCTTTGGTATAATAAAATGAGATTCATTCCTGTCTATAATATCACTATGTTTTATTATTAAAATGTCCTTAAAAGGTATTTTTTCTTTGTAAAACTCAGACAGATTGTCTTCACTTGTCACCAACCATACTAATATCATAATGAAAGAAACAAACGCAATAACTGTTGATAATATCGACATTATAAACAGCCATGTTATATTTCTATCTATGTACCACTTGACTGATGCAAAAATAGATGCAATGCCTGCAGCTAGAGCGAATATTGTAAGAAGAGTAGGCGCTAGGACTAGCATGTAGAAGTTATTATTAGTTTCGTTTAATATATTCGTTGTATTATCATTTTTTATATTGTTTTCCCCATTTGGATTGACTACAGCAAGGCAGGCTAGTAAAAATGAAGTGGCTGCTAAGGCTATATGCACCCAAGCTAAGCCAGAGACAGTGGAAGCTGAATACCTTCTCTCAGATGGATATAAGTTCCTTGTATCGGGCTTAGTTTTCACTTTTATTGTATAAACGTCCTCCATTTCGTTCTTTCTTTTGTATCTATTTAGCACAATTTACACTGTAACGTCGAAGTAAAATCGTTAACCTGATTGATTTTAAAGTAAACAATAAACATGTCAAGGATTTTTCGAAGTTATAACGTCTTTTTTTCTAAATTGTGATAAGATCGATTGGTAAACGACTCTTACGCATGACATTAGTTCACACACTGACAAGTGACAGTTGGTTGCAGTGCTGCCATATTATATGATTTTCCCTTAACATATATTAATGAATTAAAGCTATACAGTTGTAACGCGCTAAGCGTTCACAGGAACTACTAATTATTTTTTTGCTTATGTATTGATGAATGCAATAGGCTATATATTAGATACATAATTATATATCGCCATGACCAAGTGGGCTAAGCAAGTACACGTGTTAAAACACTCCGTTCCCAAACTATGTTGTGTGGTAAAACGCAATATGTGGGAAAAGAAAAACTAATTTGTGTTGTAAAAATTTAATAAATTAAATATTTAATAGGTAATCTGACTTCTAGGGTAACAATCCAACTAGCAACATTATCAATTACAAGAATATGAAATAAAAAACGACTTCACCGTTACTAAAAGTAAACGTTATTTAATTTTCAACTTTATTTTTAGCTTCATAAATACTTTAATTAAATGTATATATAATCATTAATAAAATAAATTTTCTATCACGGTAAAATAGACTTTACTACAGTAAATTTAAGGATTATATTATACTTTTATTCCAATAATTTTCTTTGAGCAATGTAATTGCATATACAGTCGCTAAATGTTGAATTTTTATCAGTTTTTTTAAATTGAACATGATAATATAAATTGTCATCCAGCCTATAAAAAATCTCTGTTTTAACAATAGCGTTTAACATTGATTTCCGCCACTCTTCTCTCTACTTCCAGTAATATTGTATCAACGATCAGTTAATTAATCAATTAAATTATAACAAAAATATGAAGATCTAATATTCGTGAGAACGGATATTTGTTCCACTATCACTCAAAAACAACTGAACTTAGATAAAACTTTGCAGTATTATAGCTTATACATCAGATTAACATATAGAATATAATTTATGTAAACATTTTATATAATTTGCTATTATAACCTTAAGCGAACGAAACAGCGTTTGGGTCGCTAGTATACTGTAAGTTGTAAAATATGCGTGAAATTGAAAAAAAAACGATGCCAATTCAGTATTTGGTAATACCAGTGTTAGCCTGTTAGGTTTAAACGAAGCTAAGTGGCCGACCTTGTGCGTTACCTTGGTGTCTTTGCTTCATTGCGTATATTGTATCATTATTACTCTGTCTGAGAGTGTTATATTACAAAACAACCTTGCGGCACAGTTGTTAAGCTTATGTAATAGTAGCAATGGATGTAGCTTCAAATTCTTAAAGGCTTTATTGGAGAACAAGGATTTGGGATTTGTTCTTTCATTTATAGATCTTTTTATTTATTTTCACAATGTACCTAGCATATAGCAGGGAAAGCAGAGGGAACCTAGTATTAAGACACTCTGTTCCTCACGCACTGGCCAATTTTCGAAACATTACGTTTTGAAGGGAGGAAAACAACGCCGTACTTTGCCTTCCAAAGCGAAGAAATGAAATATATTTTTCCCCAGATATGGCGATGATTGAACCCACAGCTACTTAGAGTCGCTGGTATGGAAAGAAATATATCTTAATATCGAAATAATGATGAAAACCGTATCAAAATCAGTCACGATTAGCGTTTCAAGGACGCCTTTTAATTTAGCAGGTTAAGCTAAATCTTTTGAAATTTATATGAATAACTAAAAGCTTACAGACGGTAGGAGGTGTCGTCATGGCGCACGGGCACAAGCGTGCGAACTGTAAAAGCGACAGTTGTAGGTTCGGAGGAGTTTTGAGCACTCCATAAAGTCTATTCTAATATATTCTTTTATTATGGCGTTCCGGACACAATGTCTTGAAAATGAAGAACGAAGTGTTTTCACACTAGGTGTACTTTACTATGCGGGAAAAATCATAAAATTGGCCAAAAGGAAGAAAAAAACATTAAATTGTATGTAATTTTATTTAAGTTGAATCATCTTCTATCAAGTTTTCCTCACATTGTAGTTAAGGTCGATGTTCCTAGTTTTTATGTTAGAAAAAACAGCAATCTTGCTCCAATTATCTTTTTTACACATCGACCAAACAAAAGACTAAAAATAAATTTCTTAAAGGTAATAGCGCCTTCAAGTCCAGCTAAGTTGAAATTGTCCATTTTCTTACTTTCCCCTTAATTTTCGAGACATTGCATGTTGCTTGACGGAACCCAACGCCGCGCTATGTCTTATTACCAGTGCAAAGAAATGAAAATAAGTGCCCCTAGCCGGACGGCCTCAAATCTCAATATGGTTACTATTTTAATTAGCAAAAAACTTGTAACCTACAAAATATACGTGACTCGGGAATGAATTATGAAAATTTGTTTAGAAAAAGGTTTTTATATATTTTTTTAATGTCTAACAATAATTATAAAGAATATTGCATTGAAACATTTGTGACTTTGGGGAGCTTGAACGTTTTGTTCATAGGAAAGCAAGCTTAAACTATATTCTAAATGTATACAGGATGTGCAGTAAATAATGGTCCAAAATGAAACTGGATGTTCCTCAGATAATTTCTAACTGAAATACAATGTTATGAAAGTGGGAAACGGAGTGTCTTAACACTAGGTCCCCGCTGCCTACCCTGTTATGTACGGGATACAGCGTGAAGTTTAAATACATATAAATACACCAAAGTAAAATATTGCAAATGGCTATTTTCTAATTGACTGATTGTCCTGGGCGTATCTAAAGTGCAAACACGCAATTGGTAATGGTCGCTTCCTTCTATTTGCCTGTCATTTGTTTATAAAAAAACGAACTCTTATGTTCCTTTTGACATCGAGTTATATGAAGTAAAAAAGCAGCTTCACACTTTTGCTGCAAAACAGGGTAGTCAGTAGAGAACCTAGTGTCATTATTCTCCGCTTTCCGCCAGAATAATTGATAATATAGAATAATTATGTATAACGTTGACGCCAGCATGGTGTGCGATTGTAAACTGTAAATGAGACAGGGAGGAAATACATTATATATTATATTTTTATTAGCTATATTGCGAAATTTCCGCCATTTTTTATGTCAGATGTGTCAATGCTCTGGCATCTGTCTCAGGAGCTTGCGGTTTGGTTTTTTGTTGAGTTGCAAAATATCTATACTTTCTATAAAACAATATAAATAACTAGAAGAATTTATTTTATATATTATGAGTCAATAAATATTTATCACTCTATTTATGTACAAAGGAAGGAAGGCATAAAACATTTACTAATAAAAAAAAGATACATTTAAAACTTTATAAAAATACACTCATAAAAATCAGAAGAAAAAAAATCAACACTCTCTTTTAAAAAAGAGATTATTAGGGTAAGGACAGAAACAGCCAAAACCTTTAGCACAATGTTTCAAATTAGACTGACGACCACAAATATGCATCCTATTTCTACACTTTGAGAATATATAATCTTTACAATTACAATTTTGACCTACGTTATTAAATTTAAACATGTCGTGATAATTTTCCATTTCTCGATTTTCCGACATCATCTTGGACACATCTTCATCACCTAAATTAAGCTTATGTCTTGAGGGTACCACATCACTTGGTATGACTGCCCGTTTAGATTCTATTTTTATCCTATTATCATCTTCATCATTAACAAAATTTTCTGTTTCTTCTTGATTTACTTCTAAGTGAGATCTACGAGGGGATGGTAAGATTATGCGTTCGAAAGTATTTGAAGTCTGTTTGGAGCTATTTTTAGTATGTTTTATAGGAATGTTTGTTTGTGCGTATGCTGTTTCTTTTTTCTTTCTATTTACATCTGGTTTTGTGGTCTTCGTTGCTTGATTACTACTTATTAAGTCATTTTTAGGTACATGATCGATGTGTTCAGAAATTTTAGACAAAATTGACATACATAAACTTTGTTTGGATCCAGAACTATCCCAGTAGTATTCCTTGATGACCACTTGTGGTGATATTTCTTTTCGTAAGCATACTCTTTCGTTAAGTGAATGGTTAGAAGTCTTAGTAATTCCATCCGCAATATTTTTGTTGGACTGTATTTCTGTTTGTGTATTAACATCTAGAGGCATAGGGCTTATAGAAACGTCCTTGTGAACTATTTTTATACCATCCTGATGGGCATTCAATCTTGCTAAATATCTAGATCGTATATTATTTAATAAATCTATGTCTTCAATACTCAATATGGAAGGTGTAACATTTAAATCACTTTGGGTTGAAACATGACGTTGGGATACAACCATTTCATTTGTTTTGTCTAAAATTTCTTTTGAGATATTTAATTTTGGTATTGATACATCTCTTAATGCCTTGTCTAATTCTTCTTTAACTTTTTCTCTGTCTCGAGGTACAATAAGACTTTGGTCTAAATATTCTTTACAAAATTTACTTATCACATTGTAAAGTTTGTTTTTGTACTTGCTAAGAATATCGACATCGTCAGTGGGATGATGCAGTTCTATAAAAGCGTTAGCTAACTTTTCTTTGAGCAAATCTAAGGCAATTCGATCATCACCTGTGGGGTTAGCAATGAGGGATAAGGTTTTATGTATAGTTTCGTATAGCAAAAGGTTGTAAATAGATCCAATGGATTCTTTTACATTCAAACATTCAGCATCTTTAAGTCTTTCAATCAACGCGTCAATCAATAGATTCATACAATTCTCTAAGTCAGGAGTAGTACATAATGTTTTCAGTTGCTCTTTTATATGGTCATGTAATAATTTATATACGTCCTTTTTCGATACATCGTCATTTGAATTTAAGCTATGAATAAATCGTATAATTTGGGTTGCAAGATTTTGCCTTATTTTTTTATCTTTTTCTTTACTATCTCCTGAATCTTCTACATGAAAAGGAAGAATGTCACACCAATTTTTGATAATGTCATAGATATCTTCGTCTTTATTTCTTAAGTGAGAATCTATTTTATTGGCGTGTGAATCTATTTTATAATTCCTTTTTTTATCAAGTTTAACGCTGTCATGCAAATCAATATTACCTTTAATAGTATTTATTAATGATTTTATATAGTTTTGCAGTACATTATTCCTTTCCTGATGAATTTTTAAAGGAATATTTTTTAACAATTTTAAAGCATCTTGTTTTAAACGATTTTCTATACTACTTATATCTTTTCTTATATAAGTAAATAATGTTTCAACAAAATCCCGTATTAATTCTTCAATATCCTCATATGATTTACCTGTTTCTAAAGCTAAATTTTTAGACCATAAAAATATAGCTTGTTTAATTTTGTTCCCATATTTACATTCATTTGTTAAATCTTTTCCATGCATTGTGTCCATAGTTAATCTCTCTGATATACTGTGAAATATGCGTAGTTGTTTTATATAGGACAAGAGCAAGCAAGCAAGTTTTTGATAGAATGTTGAGTCTCTGTCATCATGACTTAATATTTTTTTGAAATTTTTAACAATTTCTTCAGTGAGTAAATTCTCAAAATCATTTGACCAGATGTTTGAATTCTTTTCAAATCCCCTTTTTAAGTCATTTGCTAACAAGGATGCAAAATCTTCTAAGAGTGGTATATTCAACATCATATTTCTAGGAAAGGGCCTGATTTCTCGTAACCAATCTAGAATGGCTCCCTTTAAATTTTCAATTAAAAATTCACTAATATCTTGTATAGGAATTTGTGTATCTATTAGGGAATCATTTTCGAAGTATATCAATAAGTTTTCGGATAAATCATTTAATTCGTTTATATCTGAAACGTTTAAAAATGTTTGCAGCCAAGTAGTTATAATATTTTTACAGCGAGTTTTGTAATTATCCTCTTTTTTAAGCAAATATAAGCTCTTACTTAAATCTTGAATCATATTTTCTCTGTAATTTTCATCACTTGACGAAAACTGTGACGACATAGAATTTAGCCATAATCTTATTTTTTGAGTCAAATTATTAAAATCTTCAGAACTTAAAGTTTTTAATTTGACATCTGAGATCTGTTCCTCTTCCAACGTTTTGTAATGTTTTAGATATTTGAGATTTTTATATAAATCGGTTACTTTTGCCATAACCACTTGTAACATTTCAGAGTTAGTCAATTTGTACATTTGTCTGTATATTTGATATTTTAGTTGTTCTATCTCATCATTCTCTTTAGTCTTTATACCAGAGAGTTGCAAAAATTTTTGTCTCTCAAGATAATCAGATAAAATTTTTTCAGTTAAATTATTATTTTCTAATGAAGAAGTATTAAACAATTTTAGCCAATTGTAAATAACAGATCTAGCATCATTAAGATTTTGAGAAATAGATAACTTATTATTTGTAGACATATCTTTTTGTGAATAGCTTATGGGCGTTGATGTTGTAAAATTATCGTCAAATGATAAATTTTCTCTGTTTGGACCTAAAAAATATCTACGAGCTTTTGATTCAGCTATATCAAATGTATCGTTCTCACATGTCTTATTTTGAAATATTTGGCTTAGATCAACTTGTTGATTATTTTTTTCATTCACTCGATGAATAATTTCATTGTAGAGCTTTTCAATAGTATTTTGTTCCAACGAGGTATCTTTTGACATTATTGATATAAGGTTGTTAAGAACTTTATCCCCTAATATATTATTATCGGCAATATTGTTTAAAATTTCTTCAACGATTTTACGTTTTGTAACTTCTTTTACATTAACACCAAAGTCACAAAAACATACATCTACAATATTCTCAATATTCGAATATTTGGATCGACTTTCTTTATCGTCCCAACGTTTTCTCGGCTTAATAACGACCGATGCTGGATTAGACACGTCATTGACTTTATTTATAAGTTTATTAATTAAATTATCATAAACTTTTGGATCCAAGCGTATATTGTTTTTTCTTAGAAAATTCTGAAACCAATTAGAGATAACTTTTTTCACATTAGGCAATTTACTGTTCATGTGTGTTCGAACCTCTTTCATTAACCTATCATATTTTTTTATTTCTTCTTCATTTTCCATAATATTTTGTTCAGATAAGCCAGGAATAGTTAAAAGCCATTCCATTACAGTACCAAGAGAAGTGTCATTCTCATCCTTGACAGTTTTTTCTGTTCCAAACAGTAGCCTCTTTAGTTGGTTTATTAATTCTTCTTTCCTTCTTATACTAAAGCTTATATGTAATTTATTTTCCATTAAATCCAAACACGTTTTAAAATCATCTTCAACTTTTTTTTCTATTTCTTTATTTTTATAATTCGCCTGTTTATATCCGCTATATTTATTTATCAAAGGTTTTATTATTTTTAAGCACAGATTTTTGTATATATTAGAAATTTCAGGTGTGCCGTTTAACCAATCTAAAATTATTTTCTCATCAATATTATCTTGGTTAATCTCACCTTCATCACTAAAATTATAAAGATATATGTGACATAAGCGATCTGCAAACTTTTCACCTAGAACATTAATCTTATCATTGTCTTTTAAATCGTCTACTAAGTTGTAATTTTTGAATAATTCTATCAGTTTTGTTTTCAAAATTTCTTTATAACTTTCATTATTCTTTGGTCTTTTAAGTGCAATGGGTATTAATTCGTCCACGAAATGGTTTATTTGACTTTGTATATTATCAGAATTAATATTATTTTCAGCCGAAATTTTTGTTATTTCACTAGAAATACAATCAACAAAGTCGGATTCTGCCAAGCCTTCAAATCTTCTAATAAGATCATTATTCAGTTCTCCTATGAAACGGGCTTGGTCTGTAGCATCATCCAGTCGTAACATTGGTAAATTATTAAGGCATTTCACTATTTCCGGCCTAGCTCTTATAGCAAAGTCTTCAGTATTAAATATTTCTTTTAAAGTTCCAGCTAATTTTTCTATCAGTACATCTTGTTTAGCTTTATCAATTTCATGAAAATTGGGATCTTTTGGAATGTCTTTGACCCATTTGCTTATTACATCGAATATCTTTTGATCTTTTGAGTCTGTAAAATCTCCAGGTGCACTGACATCAAATATATTCTGTTTCAGTTGACTTTTAGGATAGCTTTTTATATGTGATTCATCCAAATACATTGGAGAAATGTACCCATTGGTTACTGTTTTCTTTGTTGTATCACATTCACAAGTCAAGGGTTGGTGACAAAAACATTTACGCTTGAATATCTGAAAAAATATACATAAATAT